>ML250517.1:0-22350 GCA_005239495.1 Nicotiana undulata
CCCATTAATACAACACCAATATTATTTGATTCCAAATTCAGAGCAATGCCTATTGTACCCTCTTCAAATTCGACTAATTCACCCAATTCTTAAGACTCAAGATGCAACTTACGGCAGTCTTTGATCTAGCTATAAGGCTTCGAGCTGGTACAAAATACCCGGCTTTAGAGCTTGATGCAGTCAAACTTGACCCTATTTCAAGGTTGCCGCTAAGCAACATTTTCTGATGATGGTGAAGAGTATTCTCCCACAATGTCTGTTGGCAGGTCGGCTTCAGGAGTTTGAGTCTCAAGCTAGGGATCACCACTTCCTTTAGCAGAAGCTCCGATATGAAATAGCAATCGTTATACAATCTGGAGCAAAATGAAGATAATGTATTGGCAAGAATGTTAGAGCATAAAGAAGCTATCATATCTCATTTAAGTTGGGCCAGCCTCTTTCTGGGATTCCATACCCCGGGACTTTATGTTCATAATGATGTCATGCTTGCCTTTGGCACTCCGGAGAAGCAAATCTTGATCGAACCTATATTTTCTCAATGGATACAATCCGCTCATAAGTTTGATTCCACAAGTGGGAACTGAGAAGAAAAGTGAGTATGCAGCCTTAAGCCTTACCCCTACCTTGTGCATGTAAGAGACTATTTCCGATAGACCCTTACCTTGTGCATGTAAGAGACTATTTCCGATAGACCCTCGACTCAAAGCTGTGAAAATCAAACCAACTGAGCTACTATGATGTGCACAAGGAAATCGAGATATCATCACTTAGCTTTGGAGACAGGAAAGATATTTTTGTCCAAAATCTTGTGAATTGAATCAAATAATCACTAGTCTTATTGAAAGTGAATCAATGCCTTATTGCCTACACATAGGAGTTACAGGTCAGAAAAAAACCACTACTTGTTTAAAGAGTGTTACACAGTCACACCATCAATCTATGACACATGGATATCAATATGAACTATATACAGGGGCAAACTGGCAGGAAAACAAGAAGGAAAAAGAGATCCAATAACACAGCTAATTAAGGCCAGCTAAATGAAGCAAGTATAAGATGCAGAAAAGCCTGTTAACAACAATTGTCCTCTGTTACTGTAGCAACACTACTTAAGACAAAGGGAGGAAAAAGAAAAGAAAATCCAATAATATAACCAGTCACAATTTACTCCTATCCATGAACCTGCTATTCATGCATATGTACAGCTTTGAAATGTCGCTGATTAATATTCAAATAAATCTTTTACTGTTGACTGAGTTTACATGCTATTATCAAGACCTCCTTACTCTTTTATCGGCATGCTGCAAAGATCTGTCAGTAGGAAGTGAAATAGCCTGTGGCCTTGCAACTGGATTAAAGGTGAATCCAGTCAAATAACTAGGACCAGTTTGAGAGGGTATGGGAGGTGGCACTTTGGAATTGGCAGGCAGATGGTAGACTGGAGATGGTCGGGAAGAAAAACCACTATGCATTGTGGTGGAAGATGGATAAGGGTACACTGATCCTGAGGGCAAAGGTGGCAACTTTCTTGAGGTTGAAGATTCAGGGGGGAAGTTTCCTGGTTGTTCATTTGTTCTTTCATCTGGAGCATCTGGTGGCAACCATTCAGGCATATCATCATCACAAAATAAACTCTTCTTGCCAGAGTTATCAAGCGGAAGTGAACCATAGGCGGAAACTTTAACTACCAGTGGACCACCAATGTTCTTTGGGTTTCCGTGGTCAGTGACATTTTTAGCTAGGGGCATACTTTGACTGACAGATGATATTGACCCAGGAATACTCATGGAAACTGAGGGTGCTATAGGTATGATTGTCTGTTTAGACATATCTAGAATCCTACTTCCAGAAAGTTGAAGTCGATTGTCAAGAACGGATCCATCAGAACGGTGGGAACTCGAAGATATTCCACTAGCAGTTCCAAAGTCAAATTCAGGGAGATCGTCATCTTCTGAAAACGCCACTTTAGGTCTTGATGCATCGGGCAGCAGTGATGTTACAGCTTTTGGGAGGTGCGTACTTTCCTTGGATGGTTCCGAGAAGTGCCCCTCAGATCCCCAAAGATGCGAGCTGGAAAATTCAGATTCTTTTTGCTGAAAAGTGGGTGACTTCACACCGGAAGTTGTTAAGGTTGTCCTGCTTGAGGAATCAATACCAACGTTCTTATCATCAGTAATGTTTGCTTGTTCAAGCGTTGAGAAGGAGCTGAGTGGGGCAGATGGTTTTGAGTTCTCAACTGATGGCACAGGTAAAGAACCTTGTCCTCCACCTTGCAACGTAGAAGAATCAGATGGTGACTTTTGAAGCTGTTCCTGCGAGGAGTTAGCCTTTCCCTCAGATTTTTTAGCAACAGAAGTCAAAGCTGTCCGGTTCTTCCGCCATACAACACAACCAATCATCAACTCAGAGTTTCCTTCCACTGCTGCCATTCCCTTAAAGAAACCATATTTTGCAAGAATAGTGATAATTGCATCGCTCCGAGGACAAAGGTAAAGATCAACACCTGGAGAGAGTTGTGCAAACCCGACTCTTTCACCTTTTATATATCCTTTTGCAACCTAATGGAGACAAAACTACCTTAAGCAGGGGAACATTTATAGACTATCAATATGCTTCACTTAGAGGTATAGCTATTTACCTCTTTCATGCCCTTGAGTCCTTTTCCAGAAGATCCCTCCTTGAAGCAAAGAGAAATTACCTGAATACAGAACAATTTACTTATACTAACCAAAATAATGTTTTAGCGGAGAAAACTTTTTCATAAGTACTGAAAAATCTAAAGCTTGTTCACTTGGATGAACTCAAAAATCAGAATCTGAACACTCATATTCCATTAAGAGTCACAACCACCTGTCAATATGAATCTGACTATTACAGCCAATAAGTCTGAATCATCTGATAACTAAGGCCTTTTCTGCACCAAAGGCCTTCTAAGGCCTTTTAACATGGTGGGAATCTTACCTCCCAACTGGATTCGAAAGCATGCAGAATAATTATGAGAGATCAAAAAGATTTGAGTCTTGACTGTTGAAGATTCTACATTCTAGTACCAGATGATACAACTATGCCTTAATTGGCCAATAGATGTTATATGTGTTTGCCAGAACCCAACGGGCATCTCTTTCTTCACTGCCCAGTTGCAGCAGATATCTGGTGTATGTTCTTTGCCATCTTTGGTTTAAGCTGGGTGATGCCTCAGAACATTAAGGATGCCTATGAAAGCTGGTCTTCATGGAAAGTTGATAACTCCATCAGTAAAGTCTGGCGGATGATCCCTTCTTGTATTTTGTGGTGTGTTTGGACGGAAAGGAATCGCAGATGTTTAGATGGGATATCAACTCCTATGCACATAAGGCTAGATGTCTTTTATGGTTACATATAGTTGGCAGAACTTAGCTCCTGTTAATTGCCCTATTAATTTTTTGGACTTTGTCAGGTCCTTAGCTTTAGCCTAGTTTTTGTCCGTGGAACTGACTATGTCTTTATGTATCTCTCCTTTTGTACTCCTTGCATCTTCTTGATGCCTTTAATGCATCTCTTACTTCACAAAAAAAATAAAAAGAAATTGATACAATCATGCCTCAACTCCAAGCAAGTTACAGTTAGCTATATGAATCCTTTTGTCCACGTCGCTCCATTTAAGCCCGTCGAGTACAATATTATAAAACATTAGTTTCTCTAGCATTAGAAGTTCTCTACAATTTCTTTCTTTTTCTATTGGTAGGTTCCCCACATTTTCTACTGACCTATAAATATTTTACAAGACATAGGCTCATCGAAATATTGGACCTAAAATAAACACATTAAACATGATTATAAGCTTAACTCCAACTCATTGGTATCATCTATATAGATCTTTTTTCTTTTATTGGGCCCTCGTTATACTTCAGGTCCACTATCGCCCCCGATGGTGCAAAAGTACCCCTCCTCCGTTAAGACCTTCTCATGTGGCAAACACCATCCCACGTAGCCTGACAATTCGCTGAAGTGGCAATGCCACCTCACCACCTCCAACCCAATTTTATCCCCTTCCCCACTACTTCTAGCCTTCTTTCACCACCACCTCCCCTTTTACCCGACCACCACCTCTACTGTTACCTCCTTAAATTTCATCCAACCATTACATTCATGGTGAAAACTCCCAATTAGCACCTCTCCTCTCTATAATCGCAATAACCCATCACCATTACTATACCAAAAATTAACTCACTTTGACATCTTGACAAAACAGCGGAGTAATTTTAAAGAACTTGGACGAACTTATTTCTCGAAAAAGTAGGAATTTATGACTCCAGATAAAAGATGATTCATGACATGTGCCTTTGAATCGCGACGCATTTCTAGTATTTTATATACTCTATATCTGTATAAATAAACACTCTTTTGACAACTACCAGCAGTTTCATCCTCCAAAATTTTAGGAGCAACAACTTCAGTTGATTTTTCCAAGCTTAATCACCTGTCAAGATGCAAATATTCATTCCTAGAAAGACAGTGCTGGGAAGGAATCATTCCTTGTTCAGTCATCAACCCAGTTCCTCAGTTGCACAATCTGCCTTTTCAACAAGATGACATCTTCATCTTTGCAAAAAGCCCGTAAGCATCAGTCACTATAGAATCAAGATTCTTTTCATTGGGTTTAATTCTGATTCATTAATTACTGTTTTTTGTTGTAATCTTGAATGATTGTTGGTTGCCTTTGTGACAAGTTGAATTTGGTGGATGGGAAGATGCAATACTTGTTTGACGAGAATGGGCGGAGATATTTTGATGCATTTGGATGAAGGGGTTGGAGGTGGTGAGGTGATATGCCACGTGGCGTCCACTTCAGCAAAATATCAGGCCACATGGATATGTTTGCCACATTGGAGGGTCCTAACATAGGAGGGGTAACTTTGCACCATTTTTGGAATGCCGGGGGCAATAAAAAAGGACATCCCGGTGCACTAAGCTCCCGCTAGGCGCGGGGTCGGGGGCAATAATGGATCGAAAATATATAAGAGGCATAAATAAATCTTTTCACATAGTAGAGATAATTTTGACCCTTTTCCGTTTGCGGAATATTGCCATATTTAATCTTGTCTAATTTGTATGACTGCTCATCTATCACAGCATTTGCATTTCTGAGACGCTCATATTATGGATATTGTAGATTTTAAAGGCTCAACATTCTCCTATAGTCATATATAATGTTGTAAATCTTAACATCATTTTGTAGAACTTGCCTTTCATTTCGCTAGATATCCTTTTATCATATCACACTCTGGTACACTTCTCCTTTTCAATTATCTTACTAAGTTCTACGTGTAACATCATCTATCATACCATTAATCTGAACTGTTTGCAATTAGGCACCGTAATCCCGTCTTATCTCACCTCAACTTCATTAATCTTATACGGGCTAAACTTGCAGTGCATATGAATACAATCAATTCTACTTCTACTTATCTTAAAACCCTTTCTCTTCAAGTGGTTCTCCATAATTCAAGACTTCACTTGACACCCCCGTTAGTTTCATCAGTTAATATAATATCGCCTGCAAATAGCATACATTTGAGACCTTATCATGTCTAGTGTTAGTTAACTAATTCATAACTAAGGTAAATAAGTATGGGAACAATGCCTCTTAATGTAAACCCATAAATATGGGGAACTCCATTTTGTCTCCTACTATTGTTCGCAAACTAGCGAGAGATCTTTCATACATATCCTTTTTTTAAGTAAATCTTTCACGCATATCATTTATGCATTTATCTCTAACATGAAATAATTTCTTAGACTTTTCTCGGCACTATATCATAAGCTTTCTTTTATTTAATGAACACCATGTGTAGATCCTTACTCTCGCGATAAATTTCCATTGATCTTCTTAGCAAGAATATAGCCTACGTTGTAGGTTTTCAAGCATAAACCCAAATTGAGTCTAAATCGTTCTTGTAGTGTCCCTAAGTCTACACTCTATCGCTCTTCCTCATAGTTTCATGGTATAGCTAATAAGTTTAATGCCACAATAGTTAGCTCAATTTTGAATATCTCATTTATCCTTCTCAGTGCTGTAATAATTAGGTTTCTTGTTTCACATTAAACAAGGCAAGTACTGTGAAAGACAACTAATAGTTTCTAGGCAGAATACCTAGTTACCTCCTAAACTTGACAAGATTTATTAGGTGCACACTAGAACTATTCATACTCCTTATTAGTTATTACCCCTGGATTTAGATATTTGATAACCTTTAATCTACCGAACGCTGATGTGCCAAAGAGTGTGAAGACACTCTCTTAGATACGTAAGAGTGAAGAACAATCGAAAAATCAGCTCCAGTTAAGATATTTTCCAATGGTTAACTGGCACATAGTCATGTATTATTATTTACTTGTTCCAATTGTATTTCATCCTGTTTCTTCTTAATATACAATGCATATTACAACAACAACCCAGTGTATTTCCACAAGTGGGGTCTGGGGAGGGTAGGATGTACGCAGCCTTACCCCTACCCTTGAAGGGCAGAGAAACAGTTTCCAATAGACCATCGGCTAAAGAAAAGAATACAATGCATATTCTACCTCAAATTTGCATTTTTTTTTGTTGCTTTAGATGCAATAACTATTTTCCCCAGCTGTTTATTTCTCTCTTTTTGAGCCAAATTTTTAAATATCTGGTTGGAACTCCATCATTTTTAGCCAGATAAAAAATATTTAAGCCAATATAATGGAGTACCAACTTTGTATTTCTTCTTTAGATGCCATGACTATTTACTTCAACTAATTATTTTATTCTTTTCGAGCCAAATCAATAAGAAAGGTTGACTAGTGCTCCTTTATCTTTAGCCAAATAAAAAAGGTGTATTTTCTATTTATTTCTTTTTCAGATGCAATGACAATTTATTCCAATTGCATCTATTTTCTCATTCTTGCCAAATATGTTTAAAACAAAATTGGCTACAGCTCCATTTGTTTTAGCAAAATAAAATGTTTTAGCCAGAACAATGGAGTTCCAACTTCCGCCCGTGTATTTCTTTTTTTCCCCATGCCAAATCTATAAAAAAGTTGGTTGAAACTCCATTATTTTAAGCCTAATAAAAACATTTAACCTAAATAATGGATTTCTAACCAAGTCTTTTACAAATTTGACCAGGAAAAATCTTCAAAATTGATGAATTTAAAAAGGTAAAAGAAAATATTTTATTCTAAAAACACGTGGAGAAAAAATCCAGGAGTCAGTACCTTAGGATGAGATCATCCGGGGGTAAAGGAAATCAAATAGCCAAGTCCAAAAAGTAACTAGGACTACCAATAGTTTAGGTGTGTACTAAATAAAAGGTACCGAATTGTGTTGTGGGGGGGAGGGAGAGTAATTAGGTATTCTGCCCAGTGTTGTGAAAAACACTCGCTTCAGCGCTTCAAGCGTGAAGCGAAACGTAGCGTCCAGTGTATCGCTTCTTTTGGGTGAAGCACAGGTGTTTGGAAGCAGCCGCTTCTGCCAAAAAGCGTGAAGCGACTGAAGCGCTCGCTTCTGTCTTTTAAGTGACACTCCAATGGTACTTAAATAAAAAAAATAAAAAAATCACAAAATCAGCGAGTAGAGAGCAAGCCGACGACTAGGGTTTCAAATTTCAGCACTCTTTTCTTCAAGTTCAAGCCTAGGTAGTTTTCTTCTTCCTCCTTCTTTCAGTGCTTAAAATAGCAGCGAAATGCTTTATCAGTTCTTTTTTTTCTCATTCTCTTCTTCTTCTTCTTCTTCTTCTTTTTTTTTTTTTTTGGTTCAGTCCTTAAAATTGCAGCGAAATGCTGCCAATTTTCTTTTTCTTCAGATCTTCATCTTGGGTTCTTGCTGCCAAGTGTTTTTTTTTTCCCAGATTCTTAAATTGTTCTTTTAATGGCACCAAAAGAAGATAGGAAGATCCGGCTTGGGCTTATTCTGAAAAAGCTAGATTTTAGTTTCTTTTAATTCCGCTTCGCTTCTCGTTTTAAGCGAAAAGGGACTCGTCGCTTTTCCTCACTTCACGCTCTTCACAACACTGATTCTGCCTAGTTTCTATGAACATACTCTTTCTCATGCCGGAGATGCAAGTAATTAGATGGTATTTGAACAATGCTTCATAATTATTCCTCGAGATTAAAGGATGATCATGTGATCGCCAGTGATTAATATCGTAATGTAGTTAACTTATAATATACAGCGATACATGTAGGGAAAGATGATACTCCCTCTATCTCAAAGTCATAATCCTAGTTGACTTTCATGGTCAACATTAGGCTCTATTATAATCAAACAATTTATTACTCTCTTTAGTTTTTCTTTCATCAACTAAAAATTCATGACTCCTGTGTCTCAAACATGTTAATTACTGGAACTCTTTTCTTTAACTGAGAGCATATGAAAGATTACTTCAAGTAGGACAGATTTTAGTTTGATAGTGTGCAAGAGAAGGAGAAATCTGAGATACAATTGCACATCATTGAAGGAACGTTGGTTGCATCTAGCTAATTTGGTTGACGAAGCAGAGTTAAACTTTGGAAGTAATGACTGACCACTGCTGTTTATACTGCTGTTGGTGGTAGTGCAACTACTGCTGTATTTGTATTGATACAAATTTGTACAAGAGGAGCGCTTTATTTCCTGTGGAACTTCAGATAATTTTTTGTCTTGCCATTGTTCGGCCTTGTTTGGAGGAGTAAATGATCCAAACAAATTCAAGAAGCCTATCAAAGGCAGCTTGTAACAGAACAAGTTCTCTGGAGTACAAAGTCAGATTAAGTTACTTATTAGTGTCAGACTCAGTTGGACAAGCTTTGAAATTCAAAGTCTTCTGCATTTGAATGGTTAACGGTTGGCCATATTGCCGAAAAGAAATTTGACAAGTTCAAAATACAAGTTTATTTATTTGTCACTTATCAGGCTTTACATAAGAGGCCTCTGAGAAGTCAACTTGTCTTCCATTTCCACTTACTTTAACATTGTTTTGATAGTTCATAATATTTAAGACCGGGGATCTCTAGATTTATCAGTGCTTTCTTTTCTCAAATTATCTGTGTTTAATTTTTTATAATGACTTTTTGTAAACTCAGCCTGAACAAAATCCCAATACAGGAAAAATTGCAAATGTCTCGTAGGCAAATTAGTAATGCAGGTTTCTAGCAATTATGCAGCAATGAGCTTTTTCCACTTAATCTACGTGCGGATAAGACCAGCTTTGGGCTGTGGTGCTCACTGATTATGACAGGCTTCAACAGATTTCTCAAATCAGCAGAATGACCAATAAATCAATAAGCACCATTTCCAACATTAACAAATAAAGCGTAAAAGCTAAGGTATGATTTGTTAATCAAGTCAAAAAACTCCCAACAATAAACATTTTCATCCTTCAATTCTAATTCAAGAATATGCCCCTAATTCTAGCATATACTCTAAGATTTGGCAAGGAAATCCACATGGATCAATGTCCTATTAGGTATGCCATAAAAAGTTTCTTGGGAAATATTCCTCTATAAAAGTCATTTTTTTATGTTGCTTTGTGTAAAGCAATTGAAAAGGTTCTACAAAAATATTAACATTAAATTGAAGAAAATCATTTACCTCCTTTACAACAATAACCATTTCTCAATCCCAAGTGGGGTCCATATATGAATTATCTATATCCACTGTGCTCAATTTGGGCACGTTTCATTACAATACTCAAGAATTTATCTTTCAATACAGATTAGGAGTTCTCTAAGGTTATAGCTTCTCCAACACTCACATTTATCCCTATACTGACATATAGATCTCAAAACAAACTAAAAGGACTTCTAGCAAAGATGACCTAATGTGAGTGTGACCCAACCTTAAGAGTTAAGAGTAACTAGTTGGTCTCGCCTATATGGCTCTTATGATTCTTGTCTTTTGTTCTTCCCAAAACGCCTAGGATTCTAAAAGGCAAAGTTAAATTATTCACACCACTATTCTCTATAATAGTACTCGTAGCAGTTGCTTCTGCGAGATTTAAGGAGAGATAAAATAAAAGGTTTTGTTTAAAAAACATTTTCGATAAGTAAAATTTTGTCATACCAAGAAAGGCCCAAATATCAAGGCTACTCATGTATGTACTCTTCTTGTGACCAAACGTGACCAAACATTAAATAACACCGAAAAGAACTGTCATCTTTTTAATGGCTAGGTAATGGCAGTTGCTCTTCCAAAGGCCTCATTTGGAAACTAAGCCTAGAAGAACAGGACGCCTGAATTTAATGTTCCAGAGGTGGATGTATGAGATAATTCAGTACCTCATTTGAAGTTTTCATACAGGAAACAAGGTAAACCTTCCACAGTTGAGGTGTCTTTTGTCTCTTGAGTGGAAAGTTACCTGATCTTTTTGTAAGCTCGAGATTTTCTGTCTCGGTTCAGTTATATTGTTTTCCTGGAGTTCTTAGACGAGAATTCTGTTGTATCATTCCTACACCCGAAATTTCTACCCAAAATTCTTACCGGCTACCATGTTAAACAACTTACAAAGAGTAGCTACAATCTTTGCCAAGAACAAACAACTTCTAGAATATCCAAGTATTTTCATCTTCTCTTGATAAGAATGCCAGGTCAACGAGGACTGTTAGATTGAATGGAGGAGTATTGTCTTTCATCAGTCTCAAAAACTTAAAATATTTGCAGAGAAAAGTGTAAGCAACAAGCTACAATATATTTTTTGATACCAAATTTAGGCATCCAAATAACAGGTAACTTTTTCTTTTTTAAGGAACGAGGAGGAAGTATCAGACACTAGTGAAATGCATCCCACATAAAAAGCAGTGTTTCACATTTTTATCTAATTTTTTGTTCTCCATTTCGTGTTTCTCCTTTTCAGCTGAATTTTAAGGAAGCTAAATGCATTTCTTTTCTTTTTGAAAAATTTACACCCATCTATCATGAATGAATCATGTTAACTGTCCATATATAGTGCCCAAATTTAAGTAACAGAACAAAGACAAATCTTACCATCAGTCCCCGATTGCGTGAACGAGGAAGATCTTGAATGTACTTTTCGAAAGCTTCTAACCTTACTTTCCCTTTAACTTCTACAAATTCAGACCAGCTGATATCAAGCAACTTCTCACCGCTACATAAAATTCATCATCCATAAGGTCAACAAAATATGACTGCAGTGGCCAACAAGAAAATTCATCTAAGAATAGACAGAAAGCAGCTTGCCACACACGCAGGTCTTATAATGCATTAAATCAAGTGAACAGCAATAGGATCCACCACCATCACGTGTGAAGAGAATCAGTGCAAGAACAAGTCAAAATATAAACAACAGCATGGAAATGGAAAGCCAGATAGAAAATGCATAATAGTAGAGGCAGCAAAAACAAGGTTATTCAGTAGGTAACCATGAAAGACAGGAATCTTGCCTGAATAAAGCGAAGAAGACTAGCCAATTTTTATATCAAAAGAGCCTACCATATTAAACAGTTAGTAAAGACTAAATATACCTAAGGAAATATGTTAGAACTAAGTTAACTACATTGAGTGCAATAGGCACAATTCAAGAATATAGCTAATTAAATCGAACACACATGAATGAAAAAACCATGATCAACTACCTACAGTAGAATAGAAGTGAAAATTTCCAACTCTTTTATGGTGGACAATTTTAGAAGTATGTACGGTATGTTTGTCAATATCAACACTCTGTGAATGAAGGTCATCATGCAGATTCTGCGTGTCACTCCAATGTAAAGACAAGATATCCTAAGATCTTATACTACACATCTCACACACGATTTCTTTTTTCACCTTTTCTCTAAACTGCACTCAAGATGAACTGGAATCTGTGATGTACCTTAAAATAGTTCCACATTTAAGCACTGAGATAAATAACACACCAAAACGGCCAGATATCTTTCAATTGTAAGGGCCACAAGAAAAAATTCCCAGGAAAACTAACAGAAATTTACAGCAGCAGTGTTTTAAATGTATAATAATGAAATATGGATTCTTTTAATTCGTACACTTCATATCAAAATAAGTTGCAAATAGGGATATAATGAAGCTATTCTCTGAAAATTGACACTAGATGGATACAGTGTGGTTATAAATTGATTGAAGGAACGTTTCGACTGCTCATGGACAATAATCACTTTGCTGTTCTATCAAGCGCGTGCTATTGCTCCTTTCTTTTAATCTTTCTATTTACTAGTGTATCGTCACAAGTACTGTACTTATCAACCACTGAGTATACCACTTCATTTGTACATACAACAAGGCAAGATTAGGAAAGATAAGAGCTTCGTGAGCTTAGGCCCCAACCAAAGCTGCTCATTCTGAATGTGAGTGGAGCTTCTAATTCATGAGTTTGAGTAAGATTAGCACTGGCCAATACTCACTGTTGACGATAATCTGGATCATGAAGGGGCAGTTTAAAAACATGGAAGATGAAGTGGCTCATTTTATTTGGTTCGATCAACTTTTTACACTTGGTGTTTTTGAGGGCTGATCTCAAGCAGATCAGCTAAAATTAGCGGGAGAAATTGTTGGAATTCTATGAAAGAGTCTCGGGAGCCAGGATGCATGCCAGTTTCATTTAAAATGGTGCTGTAAGGAGGCCTGGAATAACTAATTACAATATTTATTAAGCTTTTCAATTATCAAGATCAAAGTAGTCTCTTTTTTTTTTTTTTATAAAATCAAGAAAAAAGCAGTCTCTGTGTTTTGAAGAATTGGACACAATTAGCTTAATTTTCACATGCAATTGACTTGGTTCTTTTTTTATTTCTTTTCTATTTTGTGGTGTAAATCCTTTTTTTATTATTAAGTTGTCTTATCATGTACATAAACCTTTAGTGGTGTCCACTGTAGCCAACTTAATTGCCAAACTAGATAATACCAAGTTTGAGGAAGTGGCAGAAGGTTTTGAAGCATGAACCTCAAATTTTAGTATTTACTACGTAGAAATAACTATTGTGGAACAAGGGACGGTATAGATCATTCTCTGCATGGAGAATTGCAGAGCTTTATTCTAATCTCTCTCCCCGTCCCCCTCTCTCTCCCCACTACCCACTTATTATTCTCTTGTTACACTCCTTGTTAATTCTTTTCTTGAACCTGATTCTTCTTCAACTCCAGAAATTCTTCTGCTGCTATTCTGAATAATTGGAGTTCTTCAACTTTCTCGTTCTCTTTATCTATTCCAGTTGCTCTCTTTCTTTATCGGTTCCCCCCCATTCTATATCTTTCTCTTCAATCTCACCCTGTAATTACAGCTTCCTTCCTCATCTCAGCACAAACTCAACCTCCTCGAAAACCCATTTCTTCCTCAGTTCTCATATTTAATCATTACCTTCCAAAATCTGTCCAGATTTCCAACTTCTTTTTTGCTATGTTGCTCGAACTCTGCAAAAATGTTGCCGGGTGCGTGTCGGATCCTCCAAAAGTAGTGTATTTTTGGAGGATCTGACACGGGTGCGGCAACATTTTTGGAGAGTCGGCACAACATAGCTTTTTTGCTTACACGCCAATAATTAATTGCAGCAAGTTCACAGCTCTAGCTTCTATCTCAACACTCCAGCAGCTGCCACTCCATGTTAAGTCATTTCGGGATCAGCTGGCTAAATTATGCTCGGGTAGGTCGGGTCCAGTATAAAGCAGCAAAAGTTAAGTAGTTGGTTAGGATCCACTTGGGCTTACAAAGAGCAAGGTTAAACCCCAATACCCTATCATAACTTCTCAGGTATCTCCTAAAACTCTATACATCAAAAAAATTCTAATTTCCATCATCAACTTGAAAAATCTTAAGACTAAAATTTTTGGACTGTCCTATCTCCAATCCACTTCTTAACCAATTATTCCTACTTTGAGTTTTTAGCTATCTATGCCTGAAGCGAATAACATTAGAAAATTATTATAAAAATATGTAACATGCATCAACTGTGCCATCATTTTTAATATAAATCAAATTCTAAGAGGGGTCCACCTGATGAAAATCATGTTACGTCAAAGTAGTTAAATGTCTGGCTGCTGGGTTGGAAGTTCATCAAAACAAGACAATGCAGTCAGGAAAGAATGTACTAATGCAAGTATTTTCTTCTTATACTTGACCAAAAAAAGAATGTAGTAATGCAACTGCAGAATATTGAAAGCAATAAGTTCCATCTAGCATTTTAGACAAGATGGACATACAGACAAGATGGGCATACGTAGGAGCAGCATTTCAGATATTGTTTTAACTGAGACAGGGAAGACCAGATAATCTAGGGAGGTTGACTCTTTAATACTTAATTTGGCAACATTAGTGCAAATATAAATCTACAACAGACAACAACTCAATAATATATTAACAAAGACTTTGTATAACTTCTAAGGTAGCTTGCAGTTATTTACAAGCTGTAACTTGTAAGCAAATGCCAATAACCAAAAAGTAAATGGAAAGACCTTTTGAAGAAAGCCACCACAGACACAGTAACAGATGAGTTTAGCTGAAGAGATCCATCCCATAGCTTTTCAGCCGCAAGAGGCATTTTGTTAGACGATAACCTACTCTTCTCATCTAATCTTTGAGAGCTATGATTTGACTTCTTTGATTCAACATATTGAACACCATTTGCTGGACGATGGCCATCTTTAGAGGAAAGGTCATCTGTCAAAGAACTCTTGATGTTCTCCTTATCTATTACTTCCAGGTCCTTCATTTTCATATCACCTTCCATATGACTTCCTCCTCTACTACTTTCAAGTAAGTTGTCAACACGATTATCGAGAGAACCAATGGAACTCTGAACCTCATTATGCAATGACCTTCCACCAATGTTTTGTTCAGTAGAAGCTGAGACTCCTGAGGAGAGAATATCTCTAGATGAGGGATTATTACATCCACTGCTGTTTGAACACTGACGACTTTGTTCCAAAACACAATAATTCCCAAATCTTTTAGCTTCCTCAGGACCTCTTCCATGAAAAGCATATGAGGTATGGTGCTGAGAAAAATTCTGCTCAACTGCTCCAACCTCTCCCACAAATCCAGAGGAAACATTATGCATTTCCAATGGCATCCTAGAGGTGACAACAGGGTTCCCAGAAACCAAATCTTCCTGATCAGGATGAAATTGAGATTTTCCAGTGCACGAATTATCAGGTTCTGAAGAAGATTTACTGGTGTCAGCTTGTGCAGGCATGTTACTTTTCTTTGATATCCAATTTAGCACTTCAGGTATTTCCCCAGTTGGGACATCAGATTTCCAATGCGGATGCTGGTGCTGTGTAGATTGCAACTGCATGCATAAAGGGTACTGGTGTATTTTTTCAGCTTCATTTTGTTGGGACTTCCTATTACATGTTAATTTAGAACCTTCGACATTGTTGTGATAATTAAATTGATCACCCTGAAGAGCAACCATTTTGGCACAGTTCAATCGGTTTACAGTTAATTCACGAATGTTTCCTTCTGTGGCGGTTCCTAAGAGTAGACCACTTTCTGTTAATCCTGATTCTGGAGGCCAGGAAAATTCAGGCAAATCAACTGGCCTTGATATCCTTTTGCCTAAACGCGGTCCACAGGAATCAATGTCGTACCCTCCAGAAGAAGATGGAAGTATTTTGTTTTCCATCCAAGCGTCCTTACGTCGTAATAAAGCAGAAGTTTTCAGACTTGATGAACTTAATATTTCTTATGGTCATGCCTTGCACATCAGCCCCCTCCTGAGTCCCAACAATATCCGATGGCGAAAAGTAGCAACTCAATCCTGATCACTGGCAAAATAAGATGAATGACATAAGGAAATGATCAAAAGAAAAGAAATAAAAGTCATCTACCGAGCGCTCCAAAAAGCTTGAAGCATAGAGGAATAACTGGAAAAACTTAAAACTACGAGTGATAATAGAAATTAATGGTACTGTTAGAAGCTTTATCTGATTATTATTCCCAAAAAACGACTCATTCCCCATTGTTCCTCACAATCAGTAATTCTTTTTTTTTTTTTGTACTAACCAAGAAATCCCCGAGAGCCAGTGGCACACAGCTCTAAAATCTGGATAACGAGTCTGCCCCTCTACCCTTTCCCACTTAAATATCAGGAATTTGATCGTGATAGTGTTTGAACCTGTGACGTCCGCCAAATCCTAACATCATGACACTCACTAATTCTTTCTAGACCATTTATCTCTAATCTGACAAAATAGCCTTCTGGAATAACTTGCCAGATAATGGTAATATTTCCTCGTCTAGAATAACTTCAATGGAAAGAAAAATGAGGAAAACCAAATAGTAGTTAGACACTTTGGGCGGCAGAAAATCAGAGCCAATTTCTTTCATTTTATAACCATGGTGCCCGGCCAACTTATGCACACCTCGACCGGGTACTTGCTACCTCCCACCAGCAACAGGTAACTTATCTGTCAAGCCTTGGACAAATGGGAAGAACAACTTGTATTATTTTGTCGAGGCTGGGACTTGAACTTGAGATCTCATGGTTCTCAACCCACTTCATTGACCGCAAGGCCACGTCCTTGGTTGCAAAATCAGGGCCAACTTTCTCCGGGGAGAAACAAAGAATTGAATCTCTTTGTAGCATAATTCTAAGTATTGTCTCTGGTACACCTCAACTTAAAGTACAACATTTTCAAGAACATTTTGAACCTCTTTCCTTCTTTTTTGTTTCAAAAAATTCATAGGGATTTGAGTGACTGAAAGTAAGGCCCGTAACGCAAGGAGATAAAAGTAAAGTAAAGTCTACTTATGTGGAGTTCCTATGTAAAACTATCAATCATCTGTATACGTTGAAATATCACGTGTGCTCCAAAATTGAAATAAAATACAGCAATAACAACACCAATAAGGCTCGAACCCAAACTAGTTGTGCCTACTATGTGAGTTCTCTATATCTTTTCTGCTTTATTGGATTTCATTCCAATATTCTTTGTCAAAAATAAATTATCTCATTCCACTATTAGTTACGGTCTCATTGTGTTTAAGACTCGGGATAACTAGTTGAATACTCAAGTTCTTAAATTTTAATTGTTACTGACGTTGTCATCCCCCTAGCTGCACATGAATGCACAAAGAAGGCCCTCGCTCAGGTTCTTTGACATCGACTCGGTTGCTAGGAAGAATGCGGGCTTAGAGCCAATAGAACCAGTGTTCCTTCGTCACCCTCTAGCAACTTGAACAACGTACACGGGATCTTTCCTACCCCTTTATATTTCGACTTCTTTGAAAGGTGAAAGGTGAAGATAGACCGACTGGCTCTTAAATTAAAAGCAGCAAGAGCAAAATATACTTTCATCTTTCTTTCGTATTCTCAACTCTTACCTAAAAATTAGTCATTTTGATTTATGGAATGGATCGATGTCATTTTCTTTTTCAAAAAATTAATGGAATGGATCAAAATGCATTCACTAGGTAAAGTTTTTCCTACATGACGAGCAATTTTCCCTAGGAAAATACTAATAAACTCATCATTTATACTGTTTGAAATGATTGAGTTGAATTCTATATAAAGAATATTCTCTATAAGATCATTAAGAAAGGTATACAACTGCTCCAGGGATGGCCTAGTGCTTGACGCATGTTAGTACAACCTGGAGATCTTGTAGTTCCAACTACAACACTTGGTGTGACACCAGGATACCTAGTGGATTAGTTGAAGTGCGCACAAGTTGGGCTAAACACCATGATATACACACAAAAAAAAAAGTATGTGTCTTGGCTCGCACAGATATATAAATCGAAGCAACGCAATTTAGCCCGTCTTCAACAAACCTCAACCTTGTCCTTTCTAGCAACTATTGGGTGCAGAGCAGATAGAAGAATGCTAATTATGGTTCTTTCCATCACAAAAATAGGCATTAACAGTTTTGAGAATTTTACTTCGAGCAGTAACAATCTTGCAGTTAAAAGCAGTACCATTGCGTTCATCTGAAGGTTTTGCTTTCAATCAAAAAGGCATTCCAATTTTCACAAGATAGTTATAGAATTTAACAAAATAAAAGGCTTAATACATACTTTACCCCTCGGACTTGCAAAGAATTTCTTTTAACACACTTTTTCTTTATCGACATCCTTTTACATACCTCAACTAGTAAAAAGGGAAACTATTACTCCCGCTAAAATGACATGTGGCATGCACGCCAAAAACAAAAAAGCCAAGCGTTTGAATAGTAAAATTGTGTTTGAGACATGATTTGAATGCCACATGTCCCACATATATATAGATTTCTTCCCTTTCCATTCCAATGTATCACCTATTCTTTTGGCAGCTTTAATCCTTTTGTGAATGAATCTAGGCATTCAACCCTAACACCTTAAGGCAATGCATAGAGTAAAATTGTGGCCTAGGACATTATAAACCCATTTGGTAACCGTTACACGATCAATGAGAGACAAGTGTATTCTCTAATACCCTATGCATGTGTAACCATATTTTTGGGTTTACATGTGAACTGAATATTATCATTTTCAACAAAATTGAGGGGTTGACCTGATGTAGAGAGATCAGGCTCAACAGGCCGAAGACTGAGCCTAGAGCTGAGAGGGGAGTACTGGGGAAAGTTTGTGACTCTAATGAATTGAGAGAGAGAAGCTTCGAGCAGCTCCATAGGCTAAGTTGAGGGAAGCAAATCCTAGAGTAATAGAACATGAAAAAAGAATGTGGTTGTACAAAGAGGCTCACTAAAGTTTGGCTCTGATACCGTAAGAAAGAATCTAAGCATCCAATCCAAAACCTTTAGGCAATGGGTGGAGTGGCCCAGTGCATTATAAACCCATTTACCAACCTTTATATAATCGATGAAAGACAAGTGTATGCTCTAACACCTTTATATAACAGAAACTTGAATCTAACAAGCATCTATTTTTACATTGTAAAGTTGTTGTTGACCTATGGAATATGTTTTTGTGTATTTTTGGTATTAACTGGGTAATAACACATAGCACCAAAGAGGCCTTTGAGTGTTGGTGTAACTGGAGAGTTGGTAAGGCCATCAGGGAAGATGATTCCTGCGAGTATTTTTGGTGTATATGGTCCGAAAGGAACAACATATGTTTTGAAGGTTTATCAACTCCAAATCATTCCCTCAAGATCAGGCCAATCTGGAAGATGATTCCTGCGAGTATTTTTTGGTGTATATGGTTCGGAAGGAACAACATATGTTTTGAAAGTTTATCAACTCCAAATCATTCCCTCAAGGCTAGATGTCTTTTGTATCTTTATAGTTGGCATTACCTTTCCCCCTTAGATTCTCCTGACAACTTTTTGAACTTCGTTAGCTCCCTGGTACTAGAATACTCTTTTTGTAATTGAGCTAACAAAGTCTTTTTGCTTCCATAACTTTTGTATTATTATGCATCTTCTTGATGCCAGCAATGAAATCTATTATTACTTCATCAAAGAAAAAAAAAAGAAAAAACTTGCATATTCATCTTCACGATTTGGTTAACAAAGGGAGTAGAAAAGGATATCAGCAAATGGGACCCATTGACAGTGCCATGAGTGCCTTCCCTCAGTATAAACAACCCTTAAATTACCATAATTTTGACCTACTAATTGATGATTGAACATCGAAAGGTTTTTATTGGTAAAGTTCGTGAAAGACTTATGATCCTTCAAGCAAGTTTGTTTCGTGGAAGACTTAAAGGGAAATGGCAAACATAAATGAGCGGAAGTGCGCAGATAATGTCTTGAGAGGACCAGCAATTCTCCCCATTTTTGCATATAGAAGGGCAGCTTACGATTTCACCAAACTCTAGCAATCAAGAAAATAATAATTTTTCTAAAGCAAATAGATAAAAGTACATCAATCAACAAGATGCAACATGAATGGTAGTGCTAGTGAGTTCTGTGTAGTGAAATAGTGAGGAGGGTTTCTCATAAATGGCTTTCCGACCAAGTAGAAAAGCTCTACGCAGTCTGACCTATTGACTATATCCAACTAAGTCTTGATCGAGCAATATTTAAGCACATTTTAGGCCACCATTACGCAGCAAAAAGGATTAGACTTTCTTTTGGAACATTTGTCATCATTATTACAAAAAGATTAAACATATTACGCTATAAAGCATCCTTTTTTGTTGTTGATTTCTTGTTGTTTGTTTTCCCAGATTTTCATACGGGGGATTATAGTAACAACTGTGCAGTAGTATTCCAAATAATCACATAGAAAGATGTGGGCTTGAAGAGAGAAAGCAAAGGGTAAATTAGCAAGATGAAAACTATTGTGGGGTTAAAATTGTAAATAATGAAACTCAAGAGAAGGAGTATTTTCCAGTTATTCCCTTTTATTTTACGTTATGACACGTGTTGCACGCTCATTAACGCGTGTCATGCACTTCCCAAGAATACATGGGAATCTTAGCTACCAAATTGACAAATTAAGGGTGTGTTAAAAGGACTCCCACAAAGAAAGGGTACAACAACAACAAATATTTCTGTCGGAAATCAGTTGTTGCCGAAAAGAAGAAGAACAACAAAGGAGACTTAATACTTGAAAAAGAAAAAGAAAAGAAAGAAGAAAGAAGAGAGGCTTACTGCTGGAAAAGACGCCGGAAAAACAGAGGCTTACGGCCCGAAAAAGAAAGAAGAGAAGCATACTGCCGGAAAAGATGCCGGAAAAACAGAAGCTTACTACCGGAAAAAGAAAGAGAAAAGAAAGAAGAAGGAAAGAAGAAAGGAAGAAGAAAGAAGACGAAAGAGGTACCTGAGAGTCGAGTAAACCCTAAATTTTATTTAAGTCTTTTTTGAAAGCGACACCTCTGTCGTTATCTCGCATCTGTCGCCTGGCCGACGCCACTTCGCCTCGTCGGCACTTTTTAAAATTGAATCGCAAGAGACCAAAAAAAGCGTCTGAGCCTCGCTTCGTGTCGCTACTCGCTATTAGCGACGTAGTGAGCACTATTTACAGCTATTCGCGCAAGGCTAGATCCTGTGACCTAAATCACAAGTCCCTTAACCTTTGTCATTTGAACTAAGCTTTGGGAGCCCCTCTGTTGGATGTTATTATTCTAATGTTGTATAATCTTGTCAGAGACGCATTCATCTTCTTCCTTTTGTTTATTCAAGCAATAATTTTATTTAAAAAATAAGGCTCAAAAACCACTCATACGCAAGAAGTATACCAAAAGGTAGAAAACCTACAAAAAGATATGTTTTCTACGAACGATACTGAATCTCATACATAAAGGGAGCTCATGGTAGCACCAAGACGAATAAGGGATAAGAGGCTATTCCGCACTGTACAAATGCATCTCAACACTTAAGAAACTCTCCTATTTTTTCTCCAAACGACCCACATAAGCTCTTTCAATGCGCCTGGAATCACCCAAGTCATTCCGAACTCGCACATAATTTCACACCATAATGGCTACTAGACAATGAAGGAGGAGATGATGCATGTCTTTTCTGGAACCCTCACACATGAAGCACAAACTAATGTACGTCATCTTCCTCGTCGAACGATTCTCGATCGTCAATCCTAAGATACTTCATCTTAGCATTCGCATTTTCGTAACATTCATCTTGGGAACATTTTAAGACCCAACATTCACTCTCACAATATATTGCTAGTCTCACAATGTTATATAGAACTTGTCTCGCACATTGTTTGGTAAATCCTATCGTATTATATGTTTGATAATGCAAAGTAAATTTCATTAATATGTACCAAGGAGGTACCGCAAAAGTACAATAAAGAAATATCGTATAATTACATGTGTTACATCTTCATCTATCATGTACTTTTTCCTGAAAGAATGGATCTAGGTATTTGAATTATTTGCAGTAAGGCACCTTATCTCAAATGACGAATCTAGAATAATACTCCATCAACAAAGAGATTGCATTAGAGGAAGTTACACGATTCTCAAACAAGAATGACCGAATTATAGAAAAGCAACTAGCAACCCAAAATTGATAGGACTAAACACAAGATATTTTATTTTTATCAAACATACTCTTAGCTACAAAGGAAAGCACGTTTTAGGCCTTGCAAGACCTTGTAGAAGCAAAATAATTGCTACAAGTGAGCTTTACTTATTAAAACTAGTATTTATGCCATATATATCAAAGTATTAAACTTATCCTCCTCTAAATTATAAGAAATAAATAAGTATTATTATAAATAAATAAGTAATAATAAAAAGGAAATTTTTATCTTTTGTGTGCTCGACTTCAACGACATTCATCATTTTTCCACATCGAATTCGGGATTAAAAAAATAATTTAATTGCAACATTACTAATACAGGGATTTTATCAATACAATGATTTAAAAGCAACCAAACAGAGTTAAATTGGAATTTCAGTAATATTCCAATTAATACATCCAACCAAACAACCCCTAAATATTATTTGAAAAACAACAGCATGGAGGTGAATTTTTTTTTTTTTTTTG
>ML250517.1:22479-81556 GCA_005239495.1 Nicotiana undulata
GGGGGGGGGGGGGGGGGTCAAATAGTTGACAATAAACAAGCAAAACAGAAAATTCAAACCCAATTAATCAATGCCCAAAAAGAACAATCTAGGGCTAAACGAATGACCCAGAATATAAAATCAGAGCAGTATTGAGGAACAACAAACAAAATAGCATTGAACAGAATGCAGAAAATACACGGAGAATTTGAGGGGGACTAATCGGTATACCTGGGTTCCTAGGGTTTGAAACCCGTTATTGGCAAGTGAAGTTTATTGGGTGAATTTGAGTGAGAGTGTGTTTCTGGGGTCAGTCTTTGCAATAATAAAATAACAGAAGAAGGGTTTAGTAGATTTTGAGAATCCAATCAGTAGGGAAAATAGGGAGTTATTTCTGATTCTATCCACTTGACCCTTTGAAGGGTCCCACCTCTTTGCCACCTAGGTTGGTACTACTTTTTTGTTTTTGTCTTCTTTTTTTTTGTGAGAGAAAGTAGACCGTTACAATTCATAAAGAGAGTAGTGGATTGTACAATTTGAAAAGATTTTTATAATATTTTGGGTAATATGAATTAAATGCCTTTTGCATTTTAAAGGAGCCCGGAACCAATTGTGGTCTTTTTGGATAAGTATAACATAAATATGTGTAAAGAAAAAGTGATCATTCTATATATAACGCAGTTTTAAACCGCGATATACTTTAACGATGTTTTGGTCGTTAAAGTATAGCGCGTTTTAAAACAACGTTATATATAACGCTTTAAAGAACTGTGTTATACATAAAAGTGTTGGGTGGTGCAATGGTTAAAGGAGTGATAAGAAGTTAGTTTTGGCCTTAAGACGCTGGGTTCGTTTCCCTACACCAACATTCCTTCATTTTCTTATTTCTTTTTTATTTTTCATTTCTTTTCATTATTTGATTTAAGTATTTAGATATAAATACTTTAATAGAGACGCCTTTTATTATTTCTTTAAAAAATCAACCGACATTTTAAATAGTTACGTAAAACAAAATTATTTTTTTCTCCTTTTATTTTCAAACTAGAATTATGAGTTTTATTTTATAGTTAAAATTTTCATAAGATAAAACTCATAATTATAATTCGAAAATAAAAGGGAAAAAATATTTTTATTTTACGTATAACACAAAATAACAACTATTAAAAATGTCGGTTGATTTTTAACATGTTATTAATCTTGGGTCTAGGAAGAGCCCTGGGCCAAGCATATTTGAAAAACTACGCGGACTAAAGTTTCAAATGAACTTGTGCACAAGATCCAATTTCAAACAAGCACAACTCCTGGAATATAACGAGTTAGTAGCATATTGCCATGCAAAGTGTTTAATCAGAGCAAAAAGAGCTTTTGCAAAAAGAGCTTGATCACCAATTTTACTTCTTTCTATATTTAAGCTTCAATATAACATAATGGCTAGCACAACATTAATGCACCAGCGAAGGAACTTACTACAGGTTAAGAGCAGAAACCGTGAGATTCTAAACTTCTTTTTGAATAAAAGAGTGATATTCCAACATTTTTTTGGGAACCCCAGAAAGACCCGCAGTCTTGTGGGGAGCACTATGAGCGCACCGGGTAAATCCCCCATTGTGTAATAGCCTGAAAATCACAAAGGGGATGTAAACAACACTAGGCAATCCCTCTGCAACAAGCTCGACCCAGAAGCCATTTGAGGGGGAATCGATCCCAGATCATCTGTATGAATGACCGCCCTCCAAACCGACCGGGCCATTTTCGAAGGGATATGTTGTAACACCCCATATATTCGGACTAGGTGTGGATGTGTTAAATGGGTATTAATCTGATATTATAAACATATGAAGTCCTGGAGGGATGAGTATGGGTGAAAATGGTTGTTTTAGAATCAAGATGGAGAATGAGGTGCATAAGATTCGACAAAATCTACTAAGTTTACAATAGGTCCGTCTTCCAGCAGTAGTTAGTGAAAATGTGTAAGGAATCTAGGAAAACTCAAAAGATAAAAATTGTAAGCCTTTGAAATATCTTTCCAACAATATTTTGTGGAGCCCAAATGGATCTCTGTGCAAAATGTTATGTGTGTTTTACAGAACAGTGTGCAATATTCGCGCCCAGGTGCGTGTTTCGAGCGCGACCGCGCGTATGCGGCAGTGTTCCTGCCATTTTCCGTGATTAGGTGCGCGGGGGCGCACTTGGTGAGTCATTTTAAAGCCCTACTTCGTCCCCTACGCCCCCAAAACACAAAAACTTGCTCTAGAAAGAGGAATTCTCAAAAACCCTAATTCCTTAAAAGTCCCTCCACTATCTAAAGTAAGTTCTAATGGTTATTCTATGTTGATTCCAATTCCCCAACACCTTATTAACATGGGTAAATCCTCCATATTATTAGATATTCGATTGGTACATCATTGTTGAGAGAAGGAATTCTAGAACTCGAATTCAAGGAGATTGAACTTCATAAAGGTAATGTCTTCACCCTCTAATTGATTATAACATTGGATTAATGATTATAGACTCTAGTCCATGATATATGAGTTGATGGGTTTGATAGAAAAGCATGAACGATTATAGGTTTGGTTTGTTGATTATTGGTTAAGGTTATTGTTTACCTTATGGGTGATAAAGAATGGTATTGATTATAGCAATGTGAGGTTTCAGAATGTATCTAGGAGAAAGAGATTGGGGTTTTGGATGAAGAAACACCATTAATGAGGGTTATGAAGCTTTATACTCACCAAGTGTTTGATAAAATGCCTAAGGGACCAAAAATGAGTATTATTGCTAATATGGAATCCCTTTGACTTGTATTGATATAAATTAAAGTTGAAAGGGTTGGAAAAAGTTGTATTACGCTCAAGAGCATAAAGTTAAGGTATGTGAGGCTAACTCTCTATGTTTTGGAATGTTAATGATTCTCCCTACACTATGTTTCTTTACCACGTTACTAATTGCCTCAGAAATATAGTTAAGCCTAGTTCCTTGAATAGTTGCAGAACTTATATTCTCTAGCTTCATAACTCGTTCATGACTTTTATTCTGAACGTTGTGAGCTCAGTTCATATTCAATATAGATTTGGGTTTGATGTCCCTGAGTCTCAGTATAGCTTACTCAGCATGTCATAAACAGTTGAAGTTTCAATTTTCATAATCAGTTCATGAATACATGTCTCAGTCTAGCTCTATTCAGCATTCAAGTATCATGTAACTCACTATGAGTCAGTATTTCAGCATCATGTACTTCAGTATGATTCTCAGTTCCTGTATGTTGAATACCTGTATTTGGGCCCGGGGCCGTAGTTTATATGCTTTATGCATGTTTGGGCCTGAGGTCGCAGTTATGCTTTAATGCATCTTTGGACCTGAGGCTGCAATTTATGCTTTATACATTTTTGGACCTGAGGTCGCAGTTATGTATACGTATACTTGGGCCCAAGGCCGCAGTTTGTGCACATATATATATTGGGCCTAAGGCCGCAGTTTAATATTCAGATAAACAGGTTGTTCATCATTAAGAAGAGGGAGTATCCATATCCTTACTTCCTTTGTTCAGTTATCAGCTATGAATTATCATTTTAGTTTCAGTTTCAATAGTTATCATTTTAGTTATCAATTATCAATTCTCAGTCATCAACGTAGTTTCAGTATTTATAATTCTTTCTTCCAGTTGCTTTACATACCAATGCAATTCAAATGTACTAGCGTCCTTTTTTCCCCGGGCCTGCATCTCACGATGCAGGTAATGATTTACAGGTTGACGATTCAGAGCGCTAGGATTCTCGTACCAGCTATTTGGTGATCCCCAGTTCTTTTGGGTCATTATCATTACCTTACATTCTTCAGTATTTTCAAAAAGTCAGTGTTTTCAGTTTTTCATTAGAGGCTTCATAGACTAGAGTAACAACTAGATAGAGTCACATGCCTTTTATATTAAGCTATGTTGGCTACAAATATGTTTCAGATTTGTATTAGTATTTTCGCACTTCGATTTATATCATCCATACGTTTAGTATATCAGCATGTGTTAGTTTATCTTCCGCATTCAGTATGTTATGATATCACATGTTGATTCAGCCAGCCAGTTGGTTCGCTCGGTCACATGTAGTCAGGCACCTGTCGTGTTACGTCCAGGCCCAGGTTTGGGGCGTGACAAAGCTTGGTATCAGAGCACTAGGTTCAAGAGTCTTAGGGAGTCTATGAAGCTGTGTCCAGTGGAGTTTCCTTTATATGTGTGTGTTGGCCACTCATATAAATGGTTAACTACCAATGCATCCAGGATTGTCTCACTTCTTTCTACTCTAGATCATGCCATAAAGCTTAGTGCAACAGTTAACCTTATGTTCCTATCGAATTCCATACGTATCTAATGCCCAAGCGACGGGCAAGAAAAACCCAAGCTTCTAGAGATGATGTGTGATGACCCAAGGGGTCATTTTATGAATTAAAACTCCGTTCTAGGCTTATTAGCTATAAAAAGAATAATTTTAATTACCTCTATTTGCGTGTGTAGTCCGAGCATGAAACCGGAAAGCTTTTATGTGAATATAAGAAATAATAATTTTTAGAGTTAAAGGTTGGATTTAGTTGACTTGGGTCAACATTTTGAGTGAACGGACCCGAATCTGTATTCCGACGATCCCGGGAGGTCTGCAGTAAAATATGGGACTTGTGTGTATGCCCGGAATTGAATTCCGAGGTCCCAAGCCTTATAAATCAATTATCAAAGAAAATTATTTTGCTGAATTTTTAATGAAATAAAAAAATGAGTTAATGTTTAAAACCATTGGTATCGGGTTTGGTTTCGGAGCCCGATAAAGATTTTTTATAGTATTTAAGTACTATCTGTGAAATTTGGTGAGAATCATAGTTGATTTGACGTGATTCGGACGTCCGGTTGAGAAATAGTGAACTTTAAGTGTTCTTGAGAAAAATGATGAGTTTTGAGGTTTAATTCGTAGTTTTAGAGGTTATTTTCATGATTTTATCGCACGAGCAAGTCCGTATGATATTCTTAGACTTGCGTGCATGTTTGGTTTAGAGCCTCGAGGGCTCGGGTGAGTTTCGGATATGCTACGAGATGTTTTGAACTTAGAAAAGTTTGCTGGTTTTTTTTTTTGTTTCTGGTGCCCTGTTAAATTGTTCTTCGCGTTCGCATGGACTCACTCGCGAACGCGTAGAGTAAAATTTCATGGGGGCATTTTGTTCTTCACGAACGCCGAGCCTAGGACGCGAACGCGAAGCACTGGTGGGTTAAAACTTCGCGAACGCTTTCTGGCCCACGCGAACAAATAAAGTAATGGACCTGGGGGAGGGTAGTTGCATTTCTTCTATGCGAACGCGGCCACCTGGTCATGAACGCTATGACCAAGGGAAGCAAAGCTTCGTGAATGCGTTCCAAGCCCCACGAACGCGAAGGACAATGGGCATGACTCATCGCGAACGCGGCAGGCTAACGCGAACACGATGAAGGCCTGCCCAGTCATATAAAAACAGTGTTAAAAACGGGCAGAACCTTTTCTTCCTATTTCTAAACTACAAACACCTAGAGGCGATTTCCTTCACCCAAGTTCATCCCCAAAGTGTTGGTAAACAATTTAAAACTCTACTCTTTCAATTACCCAGTATTATTCATCACTTTTCAATAAAAAATTAAGAATTTTCATGGTAAAATTTGAGGGTTTGGGTAAAATTAGGAAATTTTGTAAAAAACAAATTTTGACCTCGAATTGGGGTTAGATTTCAAAACTAATTGCATACTCGATCTCGGGGGTGAATGGGTAAACGTAATTTGGTATGAACCCCGAGTTTGGACCAAGCGGGCCCGGGGTCGGGTTTTAACCTTTTTTGAGAAAACTTAGGAAAAATTATAATTTTCAGTAAAGTTACTTCCTTTAGCATTAATTAATGATATTAAGCTAATTATGATTAGATTCGAGTGTGTTGGAGGTGAATTCGAAAGAAAAAGCTATAATTGAGCAGTGAGTGGCCTGCGGAATTGAGGTAAGTGTTTGGCCTAACCTTAGGTTGAGGGAATAGGTGTTGTTGTCTTATTTGCTACGTGTTAGTGTTGAGTACGACGTATAGGTGTGGTGACGAGTATCTATAAGTTGGTGTCAAGCATGCCCGCGAGTCTTATATTGTGACTGTTGTGACTCTTATTATGTATTGTCCATGCTTAAACTGATGACTATTCATGTTGAACAAGACTTATGATGACTTCTTGGTAATTGACCATTGTGAGCATTGGATCAAGTTGGTATTTATTTTGTGAAGTTAACTGTTGGAACTAGATTGGTTATAGCTGATTCCCTTGCCGGGATGTATTTGTTTCTATTGTTGATTCCCTTGTCGGGACTTATTGTTTCCACTGTTTGGGTGAGGAAGAGAGTAAAGCACGAAGGATGATGCCGTGCACATTTACATTTATATTTATGCATATGGTGAGTAAGAGTGATAAAGAACGAAGGGTGATGTCGTGCACATTTACATTTATATTTATGCATATGGTGAGGAAGAGTGATAAATCACGAATGGTGATGCCGTGCACATTTAGATTCATACGTATGCCTGTGGTGAGGAAGAGTGATAAAGCACGAAGGGTGATGCCGTGCACATTTACATTTATATTTATGCATATGGTGAGGAAGAGTGATAAAGCACGAAGGGTGATGCCGTGCACATTTACATTTATATTGATGCATATGGTGAGGCAGAGAGTAAAAGCATGAAGGGTGATGCCGTGCAAGTTTCTTTTCTATTTTTAATTGCTGAAATTATTGTCGATCACTGTCTGTGTTTGCCTTATTGTTCTCCTCGTTTATTATGTTAGAAATTCCCCATTGCATGCTCCCTTCCCATTAATTGTTATTTCTTTTAAATTCCTTAATTGTTGTTATTCCTGCTAGCAAGATTATGTAAATATCCAGGTTCTATGTGGTGTCTTGTCCTAGCCTCGTCACTACTTCGCCGAGGTTAGGCTCGACACTTACTCAGTACATGGGGTCAGTTGTACTGATACTACACTCTGCACTCTTTTATGCAAATCCAGGTACCGGCCAGCATTAGGAGACTCTAGTAGCTGATTTTCATCATTCGGAGGCACGAGGTAGATCTGCTGGCGTCCGCAGATTCCTAGAGTCTTCTCTTAGATTTATAGATACTGTTTCATACTCAAAATAGTTACATTATTTCTTTCAGCCATTATTTGTAGTACTCTTAGTAATTCGTGAATTGTGACACCAGACACTGGGGGTACTCTTATAGTTGTATATTTAGTTCGTGGCTCGGCTTAGTTATTCGTTTATGATTTTATTCATGAGGTTATTCGTTGGAATTTATTAGACTTAGTTTATTTTAAATTGTATTATTGTGTTTAAGTAAATATTCAAAGGAAAATAACTAATCAAGTTCTAACATTGGCTTGCCTAGCAAGTGTGGTGTTAGGCGTCATCACGATCCCTAAGGTTGGGAATTTGGGTCGTGACAAGTTGGTATCAGAGCACTAGGTTGCTTAGGTCTCACAATTCACGAACAAGCTTAATCTGAAGGATCGGTACAGAGACGTCTGTACTTATCTCTCAGAGGCTAACGAGTTAGGAACAACTCCATTTTTATTTCTATTCTATTGTGCGATTATTCTTATCTCGAATACTGATTGAATCCTTCTATTCTCCCGCAGATGGTGAGAACACGTGCTTCCTCTTCCGCTGACAAACACTCCGGTCCTCCAGCAACAACAACTCATACTAAGGGCAGAGGCTGAGGCCGCGCCAGAGGCCGAGGCAGTGGCAGGACTCAGCCCATTCCTCAGATAGCAGCCCCAGCTGTGAAACCCCAGATTGAGATTAATGAGGGGGTTCTAGCTCAGACCGTTCCAGTGGGACCAACTCAAGTCCTAGAGGGCTTTATTGCTACCCCGGTACTTCAGGACGCTTTGGTCCGTTTAATGGAGAGTGTAACCCAGACTGGCACATTCCCCATTGCAACAACCGTATCTCAGGTTAGAGGTGGGGTCCAGACTCCTGCTACCCACACTCATGTTCAGACTACTCCTCTGATTCAGAAACCAGCAGCTAATCCAGTTGGGGTAATTCATCCGGTTGCACCAGCGCCGCCCGTTATTTGGGCAGCTATGTCCACCGATGCTTTATGAAAGTTGGACAGGTTCATTAAGCTATTTCCTGTTCATTTCATTGGTGAGACTTCAGAGGATCCTCAGGAATATATGGATAGTTGTCATGAGGTTCTGCGTAATATGGGTATTTTGGAGACCAATGGGGTCGATTTCGCTGCCTTTCAGATGACTGGTTCCGCCAAGAAATGGTGGAGGGATTACTTGTTGACTAGACCAGTTGGATCACCTTCTTTGACTTGGGATCAATTTTCTCATCTCTTTTTGGAGAAGTTTTTGCCTGTTACTACTTGAGAGGAGAAGCGTCGTTAGTTTGAGCGACTTCAGCAGGGCAACATGACTGTGACCCAGTATGAGAACCGTTTTGAGGAGTTGGATAGACATGCTATTCTTTTGTTGCCCACAGAGAGAAAGAGGGTCAGACGGTTTATTGAGGGCCTTGCTCAGCCCATCAGGTTGCAAAGGGATAAGGAGACAGGGACCGATATTTCTTTTCAGGATGCGGCTAATGTGGCTAGGAGAGTAGAGTCGGTTCTAGGGATGGGAGGTCAGGGGTATGATGAGAGACCTCGCCCTTTCGGTGGTTACAGTGGTGCCTCATCTGGAGGCAGGGTTAGTTTCAGCAGAGGCCATTCTTCCAGGCCATTCCATTCAACACTTCAGGCTTCCCATGGTACTTCAAGAGGCCGTGGTTCTTATATGCCTCCCTCTGCTCAGCCAATCTATAGTGCACCATCAACTCATATCAGTGCACCTGCTCTCCAGAGTGTTCAGGGTGGTTATATTGGTCGACAGGGTCAGTTTGCCGGCCAACAGTCTTAGCAGCCGAGGTTTTGTTACACTTGTGGTGACTCGAGGCACATTGCTAGATATTGTCCTCGCGCGTCGGATAATTCTCAATATCAGGGCTCCCGTGCTAAAGTTCCAGCACCGCCCGCCCAACCAGCCAGGGGTAAGGGTCAGGCAGCCAGAGGTAGAGGTTAGGTTGTTAGAGGTGGAGGCCAAGCCGTTAGGGGTGGAGGCCAGCCTACTAGAGGTGGAGGTCCTCCTATTAGAGATCCTCCTAGAGACAGTTTAGGGTGGTGGAGCCCAACCCCAATTATATGAATTTCCAGCTAGACCCGAGGCGGAGTCTTCCGGATGCTGTTATTACGGGTATCATTTCAGTTTGTGATAGAAATGCCTCAGTTTTGTTTGATCCGGGGTAAACTTATTCTTATGTGTCATCCTATTTTGCCTCGTATTTGGTTGTGCCCCGCGGTTCCTTGAGTGTTCCTGTTTATGTGTCTACGCTGGTGAGGGATGCTATTGTGGTAGATCGTGTGTATCGTTCGTGCGTAGTAGTCATTGAGGGTCTTGAAAGTAGTGTGGACATTTTGCTTCCTGACATGGTCGATTTTGATGTTATATTGAGCATGGATTGGTTGTCGCCTTATTATGCCATCTTGGACTGTCATGCCCAGACAGTTACTTTGGACTTGCCGGGGTTGCCTCGATTAGAAAGGAAAGGGACTCCTAGTCATTCTCCCAGCAGAGTGATTTCTTATATCAAGGCTCGTCGCATGGTTGAGAAGGGGTGTTTGGCTTATTTGGCTCATATCTGTGACTCCGATGCCGAGGTTTCTTCTATAGAGTCGGTTCCTATTGTTCGTGAGTTTCCCGAGGTATTTCTTGCAGACCTGCGGGGGATGCCACCCGACAGGGATATTGCTTTTTTTATTGATGTGGCTCCGGGCACTCAGCCCATTTCCATTCCTCCATATCGGATAGCTCCACTAGAATTGAAAGAATTGAAAGAATAGTTGCAAGACTTGCTTGATAAGGGTTTTATTAGACCCAATGTCTCGCCTTGGAGTGCACCGATTTTGTTTGTGAAGAAGAAGGATGGGTCAATGAAGATGTGTATAGATTACCGGCAGTTGAATAAAGTTACTATCAAGAATAAATATCCATTGCCAAGAATTGATAATTTGTTTGATCATCTTCAGAGTGCCAGGGTGTTTTCAAAAATTGATTTGAGATCGGGCTACCATCAGTCAAAGATTAGGGCGTCTGATGTTCCTAAGACAACCTTTCGGACGAGGTATGGGCATTATGAATTTTTGGTAATGTCTTTTGGGTTGACTAATGCTCCAGAAGCCTATATGGACTTGGTGAATCGAGTTTTCAAGCCTCATCTGGACTCTTTCGTAATCATTGATGATATTCTGATATACTCCCGCAGTCGGGAAGAGCATGAGCATTACCTCCATATTGTGCTCCAGACTTTCAGGGATAATCAATTGTATGCAAATTTTTCAAAATGTGAGTTCTGGTTGGATTTAGTAGCCTTCTTGGTACATATCGTACCAGCCGAGGGTATTCAGGTAGATCCTAAGAAGATAGAGGAAGTTAAGAACTGGACTAGACCCACTACAGCCATGGAGATCGGGAGCTTCTTGGGTTTGGCGGGTTACTACCGTCGTTTTGTGGAGGGGTTCTCATCCATAGCAGCCCCAATGAATAAATTGACTCAGAAAGGTGCCCCATTTAAATGGTCGGACGAGTGCGAGGCGAGATTTCAGAAGCTCAAAACAGCCTTGACTTCAACACCGATGTTGGTGTTACCATCAGGTTCAGGTTCTTTCACAGTGTATTGTGATGCTTCCCGTGTTGGACTTGCAACATTATTGATGCAAGAGGGCAAGGTGATTGCATATGTGTCTCGGCACTTGAAAGTTCGTGAGAAGAATTATCATGTCCATGACTTTGAGTTGGTAGTCATTGTTCATCCATTGCAGCCTCGAGTACTTGTTCAAGCAAAAGGATCTTAATTTGAGGCAGCGGAGGTGGTTAGAGTTATTGAAGGATTATGATGTCACTATATTGTATCATCCAGGGAAGGCCAACGTGGTGGACGATGCATTGAGTAGAAATGAAGTGAGTATGGGCAGCCTTGCATTTATTCCAATCGGTGAGAGACTGTTAGCTTCAGACATTCAGACTTTGGCTAATCACTTCGTGAGGTTGGATATTTCTCCCAGCAGTGTTCTAGCTTGTACCGTCGCTCGGTCTTCTTTATTTGAGTGTGCCAGAGATCGACAAGATGATGACCTGTATTTGATGGTCCTTAGGGACACAATTCGGCATGGTGGTGCCAAGCAGGTTACAGTTGGAGATGACGATGTTTTGAGGATGCAGGGTCGTATACGTGTGCCTAATGTTGACGGCCTTCGTGAGTTGATCCTTGAGGAGGATCACAGTCCTAAGTATTCTATTCACCCGGGTGAAACCAAAATGTACCAGGACTTGAGGCAACATTACTAGTGGAGAAGGATGAAAAAAGATATTGTTGCTTATGTGGCTTGTTGTTTGAATTGTTAGCAGGTGAAATACGAGCATCAAAGGCCCGGTGGTTTGCTTCAGCAGATAGAGATTCCTGAGTGGAAGTGGGAGCGTATCACAATGGACTTCGTTGTTGGGCTCCCACGGACTTAGAAGAAATTCGACGTAGTTTGGGTTATTGTGAATAGGCTGACTAAATCAACACTTTTCATTCCAGTGGCAAGTACTTATACCTCGGAGTGGTTGGCAGAGATATATATTCGAGAGATTGTTCGCCTTCACGGTGTGCCCGTGTCCATCATTTCTGATCGAGGTACGCAGTTTACCTCACACTTTTGGAGGGCAGTTCTGCGTGAGTTGGGTACGCGAGTTGAGTTGAGTACAACATTTCATACTTAGACGGACGGGCAGTCCGAGCGTATTATTCAAATTTTAAAGGATATGCTTGGCGATTGTGTTATTGACTTTGGAGGTTCTTGGGATAAGTTCTTTCCATTAGCGGAGTTTGCTTATAATAATAGTTATCAGTCGAGCATTCAGATGGCTCCTTATGAGGCATTATATGGTAGACGGTGTAGATCGCCAGTTGGATGGTTTGAGCCGGGAGAGGCTCGGTTATTGGGTACTGACTTAGTTCAAGAGGCCTTAGATAAGGTCAAGATCATACAGGATCGGCTTCGTGCCGATCGTAAGGTTCGTGATGTGGCATTCATGGTTAGAGAGAGAGTATTGCTTCGGGTACCACCCATGAAGGGTGTCATGCGATTTGGGAAGAAGGGAAAGTTGAGCCCTAGGTATATCAGACCGTTTAGGATTCTTGATAGAGTGGGGGAGGTAGCTGGTATTCCATGTGTCTATGCTCCGGAAATATCATGGTGACCCGTCCCACGTGTTAGATTTTAGCTCTGTCCGATTGGACAAAGACTTGACTTATGAGGAGGAGCCGGTAGCCATTTTAGATCGGCAGGTTCGTCAGTTGAGGTCTAAGAGTTATCCTTCAGTTCGAGTGCAGTGGAAAGGTCAGCCGTTGAGGCAGCTACTTGGGAGTCCGAGTCGGACATGCAGAGTAGATATCCACACTTGTTTGCCAATTCAGGTAATCTTCTATGTTCGTTCGAGGACAAACGTTTGTTTTAGAGGTGGAGATTGTGATGACCCAAGAGGTCATTTTATGAATTATGATTTCGTTCTAGGCTTATTAGCTATAAAAAGACTAATTTTAATTACCTCGATTTGCTTGCGCAGTCCGGGCGTGAAACCAGAAAGCTTTTATGTGAAAATATAAGAAATAATAATTTTTAGAGTTAAAGTTTGTATTTAGTTGACTTGGGTCAAAATTTTGAGTGAACATACTTGAATCTGTATTCCGACGATCCCGGGAGGTCCGCAGTAAAATATGGGACTTGGGCGTATGCCTGAAATTGAATTCCGAGGTCCCAAGCCTTAGAAATCAAATTTTAAAGAAAATTATTTTGCTGAATTTTTAATAAAATAAAGAAATGAGTTATTGTTTAAAACCATTGGTATAAGGTCCGTATTTTGGTTCCAGAGCCCGGTACAGATAGTTTAAAGTATTTAAGTTCTATCTGTAAAATTTGGCGAGAATCGGAGTTGATTTGACGTGATTCAGACGTCCGGTTGAGAAATAGTGAACTTTAAGTGTTCTTGAGAAAAATGATGAGTTTTGAGGTTTAATTCGTAGTTTTAGAGGTTATTTTCATGATTTGATCGTACCAGCAAGTCTGTATGATATTTTTAGACTTGCGTGCATGTTTGGTTTAGAGTTCCGAGGGCTCGGGTGAGTTTCGATAGGCTACCAGATGTTTTGAACTTAGAAACGTTTGCTAGTTTTTCTGTTTCTGGTGCCCAGTTAAATTGTTCTTCGCGTTCGCATGGACTCACTCACGAACGCGTAGAGTAAAATTTCACGGGGGGAATTTTTTCCTTCGCGAACGCGGAGCCCAGGACGCGAACGCGAAGCACTGGTGGGTTAAAGCTTCGCGAACGCTTTCTGGACCACGCGAACAAATAGAGTAATGGACCTGGGGGGAGGGTAGTTGCATTTCTTCTACGTGAACGTGGCCACCCGGTCGCGAACGCGATGACTAAGGGAAGCAAAGCTTCGTGAAGGCGTTCTAAGCCCCGTGAACGCGAAGTCCAACGGGCCTGACTCATCGCGAACGCGGCATGCCCATGCGAACGCGATGAAGGCCTACCGAGTCATATAAAAACAATGTTAAAAATGGGTTGAACCTTTTTCTTACTATTCTTCGAACTACAAACACATAGAGGTGATTTCCTTCACCCTATTTCATCCCAAAGTGTTGGTACACAATCCTAAACTCTATTATTTCAACCAGTGTTTTTCATCACTTTTCAATAAAAAATCAAGAATTTTCATGGTAAAATTTGAGGGTTTGGGTAGAATTAGGGAATTTTGTAAAAATCGAATTTTGACCTCGAATTGGGGTTGGAGTTCGAAACTAATTGCATACTCAGGCTCGGAGGTGAATGGGTAAACATAATTTGGTCTGAACCCCGAGTTTGGACCAAGCGGGCTCGGGGTCGGGTTTTAACCTTTTTTGAGAAAACTTAGGAAAAATCATAACTTTCAGTAAAGTTACTTCCTTTAGCATTAATTAAAGATATTAAGCTAATTATGATTAGATTTGAGTGTGTTGGAGGTGAATTCGAAAGGAAAAGCTATAATTGAGCAGTGAGTAGCCTGCGGAATTGAGGTAAGTGTTTGGCCTAACCTTAGGTTGAGGGAATAGGTGTTGTTGTCTTATTTGCTATGTGTTAGTTTTGAGTACGACGTATAGGTGTGGTGACGAGTATGTCACGACCCGATTTACCCTCCGAAAGAATCGTGACGGCACCTAGTCTCTACGACTAGGTAAGCCTAAATTTGCGGAAGATATTAACTAAAAACAATAAAATAAAGACGGAATAAAGTAAACCTACTAAATGAAATATCGCCACTCAGCATGTACTGGAAAAACTCCCAAAACCCAAAATGTCACTTTTAAGCCACAAGCCCTATACCATAATAGCTCTATACAACAAAAAGGAAATACATAAAAGTCTATCTAAAACTGGAAGGGAAGGTGACTCGGAGGATTCTGCAGACACGGTAGAATTACATTGCGGTCTCCTCAATGCAATTGCGACGACTCCTAGCCACGGGACTGCGTACTAGAACCTGGATCTGCACATGAAAAACATGTGCAGGAAAGGGCATGAGTACACCACATTTGGTACCCAGTAAGTGCCAAGCCTAACCCCCGTCAAGTAGTGACGAGATCAGGTTAAGGCTCTACCGGATTTATAAGTAAAACAGTTTAAAATAGTACAGAAGGCAAATAAATTCTAAGGTAAGCAGTAGAAATGAATAATCCGAAATAAAACAGCAACAAGGAGCCCTCGGCTCGGCACAACATATCACACACTGGAATCTCCCGGGAATACCGTCTCGTAGTTACAAATATAAAGATGCAGTACATGGGTGATCTCCCAGAATACGTCTGTAGTCCTCAGTTTAAATATGCAGTACATGGGGATCTCCCAGAATACGTCCGTAGTCCCTAATTTAAATATGCAGTGCAAATGAATGCCAAATAAGGTTTAATTAAACAATTCAACAAGAATCACAAGCAAGGAAAAAGATACTAACTAAACCTGGAGCACATAGTATCAAATAGGTAATTTAGGTAAAACAGGTAGACATGTTCTTTCCTAATCTAGACTACATAAATAGCACATTAAACAGTGTAATAAGAGTAAAAAGATTTGTGGCATGGAAGGAAAAATGAAATTTAGCAATAATGACCTGTGTACATACTCGTCACCTCACGTACACGGCGCCCATACAACAAATAACATCAAAACAACCTAAGGGGAAGTCTCCAACATAGAGTTAGGCAAGCCACTTACTTCGACTGCTCAACTCAACCCGAAATCACGTTCTTGCCACGAGTACCCGACTCTGAATGACCTAAATATATTCAATTCAATTGCATAATGTAAATATCACTTTACGAAATCAATCTAGCTAATTAGTTCGAAGCTAATACACGAAATTAGGAAAATTGCCCAAAAAGTCCCCCGGGCCCACGTCTCGGAATCGGGTAAAAATTACAGATTCCGGACACCCATTCACTCACGAGTCTAACCATACAAGAATTACTCGAATCAGATACTAAAATCTCGATCAAAACTCAAAAACTTGGCCTAAGAACTTTATCCAATTTCCCCCCAATTTTCCACCATAAATTTGAAATTAAGGATGGAGTTAAGTGTATATTCATGGAAATTAGTCTAAACCGAGTAGGAATTACTTACCCAAATTGCCCAGGTGAAAATCTCTCTAAAAATCGCCAATCCCCGAGCTCCCAAGTTCAAAAATATGAAATATGGATTAAACCCTCGATTTTGGGTTTTAAGATTCTGCCCAGCATATTTCTCCACTGTGATCGCGGACAACCAGTCGTGATCGCGAAGAACAACTCAAACGCGCCCTCAAATAACTCTACGCGAACGCGAGGACTCGTTCACGATCGCAATTCTTAATTACCTCAAACCTACGCGATCACGGTTGGTTTCACGTGACCGCGTAGAGGAACACTTAAAATATCTGCCGCCTAACTTATTCTACGCGAACACGACACAACTCCTGTGAAGGTAGTGGCTAAGCTGCCTACTCTACGCGATCGCGATGTAAAAAATCTTGCCTGGCCTCAATTTACACTACGCGATTGCGGACTCCCTCACGCGATCGTGATGAAGGAAAATTTGCTGCACTTACACCAGAAAACCAGCAATCACACAAGGCCAAAACGACCCGTTGAGCATCCGAACACACCCGAGGCCCCCGGGACCCCAACCAAAACTCCCAACCAGTCCTATTACCTCATTCGAACTTAGTAGAGCCTTCAAACAGCGTCCCATAACATCAAAATCAAAAATTATGCACGGATTCAAGCCTAAGAACTTATGAAATTTCCAAAATCCACAACCGATGCCGAAACACGTCAAAACTTGTCTGAATGACCTCAAATCTTACACACAGGTCACAAATGACACAACAGACCTACAACCACTTTCGTAATTCCATTTCGAGCATGATATCAAAATTTCACCTATCGGCCGAAATCGCCGAAATTCTTCGCCAATTCAATCCTAAATCTTCTACAGACCTCGAAAATATATTCCAGACACGCTCCTAACCCTGAAATCACCCAACGGAGCTAACAGAGTCGACGGAATTCCACTCCAGATCCATTTTCACACAGTTCCAACTACGGTCCAATTTTTAAAGCTTAAACTCATATATAGGGACTATGTGTCCAAAAACTCTCCGAAATTCACAACTAATCATTCCTACAAGTCCCATAAGCAGATATAAACGTGGGGAAAGAAGTTATTAGGGGATCGGGGCGCTAACTCTCAAAACGACCGACCAGGTCGTTACATTCTCCCCCTCTTAAGAAAACCGTCCGTCCTCGAACGAGTATAGGGACTTACCTGAAGCTGAGAAAAAATGAGGGTACTGATTGCGCATATCCTGCTCGGTCTCCCAAGTCACCTCCTCAACCGGATGACCCCTCCACTGAACCTTGACTGATGCAATATTCTTCGACCTGAGCTTTCTGACCTGCCTGTCCAATATAGCTACTAGTTCCTCAACATATGATAGATCCTTGTCCAACTGGACTGAACTGGAATCCAATACATGGGTCGGGTCACCGTGATACCTCCGGAGCATAGAGACGTGGAATACCGGATGAACTCCTGCTAGGTTAGGAGGCAAGGCTAGCTTATAAGCAAACTCCCCAATACGCCGCAATACCTCAAAAGTACCAATGAATCTCGGACTTAGCTTACCCTTCTTTCTGAACCTCATGATGCCCTTCATAGGCGATACCCGAAGCAAAACCCGATCACCAGCCATAAATGCCAAATCACGAACCTTCCGGTCCGCATAACTCTTCTGCCTGGACTGAGCTGTGCGATGTCTCTCCTGAATCACCTTCACCTTGTCCAGGGCATCCCAGACCAAATCTGTACCCAACAATCAGGCCTCGCCTGGCTCAAACCATCCCATAGGAGATCGACACCGTCTACCATACAAAGCCTCATACGGCGCCATCTGAATGCTGGACTGGTAGCTGTTATTATAAGCAAATTGTGCAAGTGGAAAGTATCGGTCCCATGACCCTCCAAAATCCATCACACAGTCACGGATCATATCCTCAAGAATTTGAATTGTGCACTCGGACTGCCCGTCTGTCCGAGGGTGAAAGGTTGTACTCAACTCTACCCTAGTGCCTAGCTCCTGCTGAACGGCTCTCCAGAACCGTGAAGTGAATTGTGTACCTCTGTCTGAAATGATAGATATTGGAATACCGTGGATATGAACAATCTCCCTGATATAAATCTCAAAGTCCGAGGAAGTCCAACCACAAAGTCCACGGTGATTCGCTCCCACTTCTACTCTGGAAGCTCAATCTGCTGAAGTATCCCTCCTGGTCTCTGATGCTCATATTTGACTTGCTGACAGTTGAGACACTTGGCCACAAACTCCACTATATCCTTTTTCATCCTTCTACACCAATAGTGCTATCTCAGATCCTGGTACATCTTTGCGGTACCCGGATGAATGGAATACCGCGAGCTATGGGCCTCCTCAAGAGTCAACTCCCGAAGCTCATCCACATTGGGCACAGAGATCCGAACCTGAATCCTCATCACACCATCATCTCCTATAGTCACATCCATGGCATCACCCCGCCGAACCCTATCCTGAAGAACCATAAGGTGGGGATCATCGTACTGGCGCTCTCGAATGCGGTCATAAAGAGAAGACCGAGAAACCACACAAGCTAAAACCCGGCAAGGCTCTGAAAGATTCAATCTCACAAACTGACTGGCTAAGGACTGGACATCCAAGGCTAAGGGTCTCTCAGTTGCCGGAAGATATGCCAAACTCCCCAAACTCTCCACCCGGCGACTCAAGGCGTCGGCCACCACATTGGCCTTCCCGGGTGGCATAATATAGTGATGTCATGGTCCTTTAATAACTCCAACTATCTCCGCTGGTGCAAATTGAGGTCCTTCTACTTGAACAAGTGCTGCAAACTCCGGTGATCCGTGAAAATCTTACAGGGAACACCGTATAAATAATGACGCCATATCTTCAGGGCGTGAACAACCGCTGCCAACTCGAGGGAATGAACTAAATAGTTTTTCTCATGCATTTTCAACTGTATGTACGCATACGCAATCACCCTACCGTCTTGCATCAACACCGCCCCAAGGCCAATCCTCAAAGCATCACAATAGACTGTATATGACCCTAAGCCCGTAGGTAAAACCAATAGTGGAGATGTAGTCAGGGCTGTCTTGAGCTTCTAAAAGCTCTCCTCATACTCCTTAGTACACCTGCCTTCTGGGTCAGTCTGGTCATAGGTGATGCAATGGATGAAAATCCCTCCACAAAATGGCGATAGTACCCTGCCAAACCAAGGAAACTGCGGATCTCAGTAGCTGATGACGGTCTAGGCCAACTCTGCACTGCCTCCACCTTCTTCGGGTCTACCTTGATCCCATCACAAGACACCACATGGCCTAAGAATGCCACAGAATCAAGACAAAATTCACACAAAAATTTTTGCATACAATTTCTTCTCCCTCAAAGTCTGAAGCACGATCCTCAAATGCTGCTCATGATCCTCCAAGGACCGGGAATACACCAAAATGTCGTCAATGAACACAATGACGAAGGAATCAAGATAAGGCCGAAACACAATATGCATCAAATGAATAAAGGCTGCTGGGGCATTGGTCAGCCCAAATGACATGAAAAGAAACTCATAGTGACCATATCTGGTCCTGAAGGTAGTCTTCGAAATATCCGACTCCTAAATCTTCAACTGATGATAGCCAGAAGTCAATCTTGGAGAATACCATGGCACCCTGTAGTTGGTCAAACAAATCATCAATGCGAGGTAATGGGTACCTGTTCTTCACTGTAACCTTATTCATCTACCAGTAATCAATACACATGCGCATCAAACCATCCTTTTTCTTTACAAACAATACCGGGGCACCCCAAGGTGATACACTGGGCCCGATGAAACCCTTATCAAGCAACTCCTGCAACTGCTCCTTCAACTCCTTCAACTCAGGAAGAGCCATATGATAGGGAGGAATAGAAATAGGCTGAGTGCCCGGCAATAAATTAATGCAGAAATCAATATCTCTGTCGGGCGGCATACCCGAAAGATCAGCTGGGAACACATCAGGGAAGTCCCTCACTACTGGTACTCACTCTACTGTAGGGGTCTCATCACTAACATCTCTCACATAGGCCAAATACGCATCACACCCCTTCTTAACCATCCGCTGAGCCTTAAGAAAAGAAATGACCCTGCGGGGAGTATAATCTAAGGTACCTCTCCACTCTAATCTCGGTAAACCCGGCATAGCCAGCATCACAGTTTTGGCGTGACAATAAGAATAGCATAATGGGGCGACAACCAGTCCATTCCCAAGATAACATCGAAATCAACCATACTGAGTAATAATAAATCAGCCCTGGTCTCAAAACCGTTGATAACAATCAAACACGATTAATACACGCGGTCCACAACAAGAGAATCTCCCACGGGAGTAGAAACATAAACGGAGGAACTCAAAGAATACCGAGATATCCCCAGATGTGCAGCAAAATAAGAAGACACATATGAATACGTAGAGCCTGGATCAAATAATACTAATGCATCCCTATGACAAACAGGGACAATACCTGTGATGACTAAATTTGAAGCGATGACCTCTGAGCGGGCTGGAAGAGCATAGTACCTGGCCTGGCCTCCCCCTCTAGGGCGACCTCGATCTCCCCGACCTCCACCTCGAGCTGTCTGAGAGGGTGGGGCAGTAGCTGGGGCTGGAGGACCCAGTGGAGCACATGGGGCCTGATAAGACTGAGATGATGCACCCCTCCTAGCTCTGGGGAAATCTCTGAGCATGTGGCGAGGGTAACCACACTCAAAACAACCCATCGGAGGACGTGGCGGCTAATGCTAACTTTGAACTGGCTTGCTGGACTGGCCGGTGATAGCACCTCGAGCAAGAGGCACACTAGATACTGGTGGTACATAATAAGGCTTCTGAGGTCTAGGAGGAGCTGTAATACCTATTTAACCAAAGAATTAGATTCTCTTCCAAAGCTATTTTAAGAAGAACACGAGTTTCTGATAACCAATAAATAAGCTAATAATTATAAGAAAGTTCGTAAGTAGAAAGCAGTAAGACGCGTAAAAAGTAAGTATATTGCAATAGTAATTCGAATGTGTCCTTACAAGTTATATTTTACTCTCTTATATAGGGAATTTCTTAATATAACGTCTACCCTTTTTAATGACTGAGCATTAATGACTAATAATGAAATTAATGTAACGTTACAATGATTAACCGTAACTGTTGCGTGAAGGTTATGTAACGTTTGGCTCATTAATTGAAGATCTTTGAATCTGCCTGGATTCATTCTTCCCGTGTCTCTTTATCTTCTCAATTAGGTTGAGATTCCCGTATCTGATTATCCCGTGGGTATGCTATTCCATGCCTCTTTGCCTCGTACCTTTTCATGAAGTCTCGTATAGTTGTCACGTTTTAATTGTTCCACATAGATTGCTTAGTCATCACAATTATTATACATGTGAAGCTCTTTTTTACCAATACAGATAGTCCCCCCACTTACCATTTATTTATCGATTAATATTTGGTAAGTGGATATTCATTTATGGCGGGAATATTTTGCCGCCACTTCACTAACATTGCATCCATCTTTGAATGTAGGCGTCATTTGTCACTTCCATTTAATGTCCATGCCACGTGGCATTCCTAGATTGGTTCTACATTTGTTCAGCACCTTTTAGGGCTTTTTGCGGCTGCATCAGTCACGAAGTGACAACTTCAATTATGACTTTCACATCATTGTTTTTTCCATTTTTTGACGGTTGCCTTCGAGTATACATACCCATTTTCCTTTCTTTACTTCACGAAAAACTTCTAACTTTCATTATTCGGTTGTAAATTCTTTGTCTTTGTAAATATGTCTTCTTCAAACCAGCAATCTAAGAGAGTCATTAATGTAGATGATCTGACTCCTTCTTCTGCTCCAACACGGAGAAGGAGAGGCGGTAGGCTTAGGAGCTTAGGTTACACTCCTTCCAGGGGTTCTTCTTCTTCTGACGTTACACCCCCATCTTCTTCTAGGTCTGCCATTTCTTTATCTTCTCCAAGGGCTAGGGCTTCTAGATCTTCACCAAAAGGTAGAGAACACAATGAACCTCTACGTGAGCCGAAGGTCGATGAGATAGTACTTGCGGAGTTTTCTTTTGCTAGGGATAGTCAGGACTTGAAAGAGAAGCTTTCCTCAATATCTTCTTATGACAGTGTTGACCTTTATCCCACCCAAATTACCGAGGGTTTAGTGTCTCTTGTACGCATGGACTGTTATTGGAAGCCTGATTTTCCTGTTATCGTTACCAATGGTAATCAAAGAATAACCTCTTACAAGGCTGGGTATTCTTATGTTTATACTTATCCTTTCACATTAGGATTCAAGCCTCCTATCGACCCCGTTATTATTGAGTTTTGTCAGTTTTTCAAAGTTTGTCTGGGACAAGTCTATCCTCTCGTGTGGCAAGTTGTTGCGTGCCTTAGGTATTTGGAAAATTTAGCTTATGTCCCCTTTACTTTTTATCATCTCGTTCACCTCTAATCTCCGATGTTGTTCCGCCAAGGATGTTTACTCTTGCGACGAGGAGTAAAAGGGTGTTGGTTATTCCTGATGATGATAAAGACGAGGGTGGTATCTCCGGTATATTGCTGTACCTACTGCAGATTTAGTAGGTGAAAAAAATCTCCCCTTCCCTGAGAAGTGGAATCTTGCACGTGAGTACATTTTTGCTCACATTCCTTTCCTTTTCTCTTTCATACTTTATCAGTACCGTGACTGTTTTTTTTCTTTGCAACAACCATGGGAACCGTTGAGAATGTCTCCGGTTTTCGTGGTTGGGTAGAAAAACTCTTGTTAACCGCTCCTTTAGAAGAACGTTCGTGGAAATACCTCTCTGGGAGGTTTGGTTGGAAGGTTAAGACCATGGTGAGTGAATTTTTTGTTTCTTCTTCTTCTTTCTTTTAGGTTTTTCCTGACCCTTTTTATTTTGTAGGGTTTGCTGCTCGTGGTATCTCTATTGCGGTTGTGTCCGCTTCAAGGTTGTCCCTTGCAAAGTCCCAGGAGATCATTGTTGGTTCCTCCTCATAAAAAATAAATGCAAGAGGGTCCAGGACCTTAGAATAGGAGGAGGAAGATGAGGGTTCGCTGGTTCACAGGTCACGTAGGAGGAAGGTGGTCTCTGACAATGAGTCTGCACCTGTTGTTGACCCTCCCATGCCTGAATCTGAACTTTCTACCCCTGAGGACGCGACTCCCTCTCATGTTCGTGAATCCGTTAATCTCATGTTCCGTGAAGGTTTTGGTTCCATTTCTGATGAAGCCCCTCTTGCTGTTTTCTCTCCTCCTGCTCCTAAAGAACTTCCTTCAATTGCTCCCGTTATTGTCTTTGCTCCCATGTCTATTCCTACTCCTGTTGTTGCTTTTGCTCCCGTGGCTATTTCTTTTCCTATTGCTGCTTCTTCTCCCGTGGCTATTTCTGCTCCTCAGCCTACTCTGCCCGTGGCTCCTTCATTTGTCCCCGCTTCCGTGCCTTCTATTGTAGAAGTAGGGTCTTCCAGCAGGGGGGAGATGCGGCAGGTTATAATAGAGGTTCCAGCAGCGGGCAACCTCTTGAAAAAGTCTGGCCAGGCTGACGTATGGTTAAAACCATTTATTGGCTCGACTGAGAGATCTAAGTTGGAAAGCCACGGTTCCCTCACTTGGATGAACGAGATTGTGCACTCGTCTTTAAAGGTAAGATTTGTTTTCCCTTCACATGTATTCATATGTATTTTTGCCGTATCTAATTTATCTTCTTTTGTAGATCAATCTTATAGGCACAAAATTAATGAAGAGGGTCTCTCAAATGGAGCAAGCAGCAAGGGATTACCGTATCGAGGCAGATAACTGGAAGGAGCACTATGAGAGTCTAAAACTTGACATGGAGGCAACGGAGGAAGAAAAGTGTACCTTAGAGCAGCAAATTAGAGTTATGACAGCAGAACTGGCCGTTGAGAAGGCGTCTTCGAACCAGACAGGCAAGGACAAGAGTGTCTTAGAGTCTTCATTTGCAGAGCAACTTTCCCGTGCATCTAAGGAGATTAGGAGCCTGAAGGCCTTGTTGGACCAGAAGGAGGAGTACTCTGGTGAACTTGTTCAATCGCTCACTCAAACCTAGGAGGACCTCCGTAACTCTTTGGAGAAGGTTCAATTTCTGGAAAGGTCCCTCGCTCCTTTAAAGGCCTCTCATGATGTTGTCGTGGCTGAAAGAGATGAGTTAAGAGCTGAAGTTGAACAATGGGAGAAAGATTATGAAGCTCTTGAAGACAAAGCAGCCGTCGATGTTAGTTGGGCTTATCTGAACGCCCGTCTTAACACATTAACGGAAATGGGCCAAGAGGGTTTTGACTTGGAAGCCAAAATTGCTAAAACCAAAGAGACAATTGAGAGGTCTCAGAAAAGTCAAAATCTCTCTTCACCAGAGGTTGAGGTCCCTACTGCTCGTGTCTCTCCATCTCAAGCCACTCCTCCTGTCAGTTAAGACAACCCCCATATGGAAAAGTTTAAAGAAGTTGGTTCTCCCTTTTTTTTTATTTGTATCAATTGGTGGTTACCCCTAGTCCCATTGGAGGTAAAGTTTGGATCCTCTGTAAGTCCCCAACTGACAACTTAGGGGAAATCAATGTAAAACTTAATACGGCTTAGACTAAGTTAACACTTAGTTTATTTTGCCGTTAATATATCAATATTAATATCAACATGACTTTTACTTTGAGTTTTTGTTTCACTCTTTTAAGTCTTTGCATGCTTTATTCTTGAGGTTTTCAGTTTACCTCTGAGTTTTGCATTTATAAAATGCTTACATTATTCGTACCTTTTCTAATAGGCATGGTTTATGAAAGAGGGTCCTTTTTCGGTTGACACTTAATGAAGAAGACGTCTCAACTTCATAATGGTGTAAATATACAAAAGAGAGATAGGAATTTTCACATGTTTTTCTTTTATAATGTTTTGAAGAAAGTTTTTGCATTGAACTTTCATAATATTTCACATGTGTTTGTGTGTCGTCTATAACTCATTTTGCAACTATTTTTTCTTTTAACATATTTGATATAAACTTGCACTCGTAATTGTTTTTCTTTTGCAACAGTTTTTTCGAATTAGTACAAGGGAATAACTGTTTTTGTTTTCAATAGTTTTAAATATAAGGGTATAAATTTTTACCCATAACAGTTTTTATTGATAACAGTTTTCAAATGTATACAAGGGTAATGTTCTTTCATCCGTAACTGTTTTCATTCACAACAGTTTTCTGAATAAGTACAAGAATAATGATCTTTCATCCGTAACTGTTTTCATTTACAACAGTTTTCTGAATAAGTACAAGGATAATGATCTTTCATCCGTAACTGTTTTCATTTATAATTTTTTTTGAGTAAGTACAAAGATGTGCATTTCTACCCGTAACTAATATTCTGCCTTTAACCTGAACATTCGTTTACATTTACAAATATGTTTTTGAAACATTCGTTTACATTTACGAATATGTTTTCGAAGGTTTTTGAATCAGGCTTTGTGTTTTGAGTCTTTGGCTCTTTTGATTTTGCTCATAGTACTTGACTTATTGGGAAGATGGATCTTCATGCTCGACCTTTGACTTTTTGATCGTCTTCTTTGCTTCATCTTTTCCCTCCATACTGTATAGTCCCCCAAGTGTTTGAGCTTTGAAGAATGAAATCTCGAGCACTTGACTATTTCTTCCTTGTGGTCCTTTTCCTGAAAAGGAAAAACATACGGGACTCGAATGTATATAGTTTTTAGATGATGATTGCTTAACCCTTTAAAACGTCCATCAGAAAGTTGTAACCCTAGACGGGGAATTCAGTTACTTCCTCGTGTCTTTGCAGGTCTAATATCATCATCTGGTGATGGGTTAGCTTTTTGCCTATCATCTAAAATGGTTAGTATAATTTTAACTGTACAAAAGTAAAATCGAACGTAGTGATACCTGACCGGGGGTATTCCTTTTACTCAGAAGTAGTACTTCTTCAGATGAACAACATTCCAACTGGTTGGTAGGATTCTGCCATCCATAGCCTCAAGCTCATAAGCTCCCTTTCCAGCAATGCCACGGACTTTGTAAGGTCCCTCCCAATTTGGATTTAGCTTTCCTGCTCCAGCTTCCTTTGTTGATTGGAAGACTTTCTTGAGAACGAAGTCTCCGATTTTGAAATATCTGAGGTGAGATTTTCTATTGTAGTATCGCTCTATAATTTCTTTTTGGGCTGCCATACGTATTAGTGCAACTTCTCTTCTTTGTTCGAGCAAATCCAGGTTGGTCTTCAATTCGTCATTGTTCATTTTTTCCGTTACTGTTGTGAACCTTATGCTTGGTTTGCCAATTTCTATAGGTATTAAAGCTTTTGCACCGTAAAGAAGCGCGAATAGAGTCTCTCCGGTAGCTGTTTTTGCAGTAGTCCTGTAAGCCCATAATACTACTGGTGGTTCGTTTGGCCAGTTTCCATTGGATCTTTCCAACAATTTCTTCAGGTTGTTAACGATGACTTTGTTTGTTGACTCGGCTTGCCCATTATCCACGGGGTGATATGGTGATGAAGTGATTATTTTGATTTGCCAACTTTCGAAGAATTCTGTGATTTGTGAGCCTATGAATTGTGGGCCATTGTCACATGTGATTTCCTTCGGTATTCCAAAGCGGCATATTATGTTTCGCCATATGAAGCTCTTCACTTATTTTTCTCGCACCTGTTTAAAAGCTTCTACTTCCACCCACTTTGTGAAATAATCAGTTAATACGAGTAAGAACCATACCTTTCCTTTAGCTAGGGAAAGGGGCCCTACTATGTCCATGCCCCACTTCATGAATGGCCATGGTGACATCACTGGGTGAAGTAGCTCTGCTGGTCAATGCATGTTGTTAGCAAATCGTTGACATTTGTCGCATTTAGCTACGAAACTCTCGGCCTCTTCTTCCATTTTGGGCCAATAGTACCCTGCCCTGATAAGGGTTTTGACTAAGGATCTTGCTCCTTAGTGGTTTTCACAGTGTCCTTCGTGTACTTCCTTCATAACGAACTCCATTTGATTGGTCCAAGGCACTTAGCTAAGGGACCTCCAAACATTTTGCGATATAATGTGTCACAAATGAGGCAGTACCGTGCAACTTTTCGGCAAAGCGCTTGAGCTGCTTTCTTATCTTCGGGTACGGTGCCATTCTGCAAACAAGTTTAAAATTTTGTTTCTCTAATCCCAAGTTAAATGTTACCTCATTTTTGTCCTGGTCGATTGTTGAGTGAAATAGGTGAATGACAATTGCATTGTCTTTATTTGTCACTTCTGCAACCGATGCGAGGTTAGCTAATGCACCCGCTTCTGCATTTTCCTCCCAGGGTATTTGCATAACTTTCCATGACTGGAATTGTCTCACTAAGTCTCGTGCCTTTTCCATATATTGTTGCATCCGGGCCTCTCTAGCAGTGTAAGTCCCATGCATCTGGTTCACCACTAGTTGAGAGTTACTTTTGATCACGATTTGGTCGATGCTCGTGCCAGTTCAAGCCCTGCAATGACAGCTTCGTACTCTGCTTCATTGTTAGTTATGGGATAACATTTAATAGCTTGTCGTATCTTTTCACCCATAGGTGATATTAAAACAATTCCCAAGCCAACTCTTTTTACATTAGAGGAGGCGTTAGTAAATAGGGTCCATATTCCTGGATTATCCCCATTAAAGAGTTGTAACTCTTTTTCCACTTTAGGGATTATGCTAGTATTAAAATCAGCGACGAAATCAACTAAAATTTGAGACTTTATTGCAGTCCTAGGCTGATATATTATGTCATGCTCGCTTAATTCTATTTCCCATTTAGCTAATCTTCCTGATAATTCTTGTTTATGCAGAATATTTCTCAATGGGTATGAGGTCACAACAGTGATAGGATGGCATTGAAAGTATGTCCTTAATTTCTAGATGCCATGATTAGAGCTAAGGCTAATTTTTCTAGATGTGGGTATCTAGTTTCAACATCTAATAAAGACTTGCTTACATAATAAATTGGAGATTTTTTACCTTTGTCTTCTCTTACCAGTATTGCACTTACGACAAATTCTGCAACGACAAGATAGACATACAACCTCTCCCCCTCTTTTGTCTTAGATAGCAACAGAGTTTTTGATGGACAGGCCTTCAGATATTTGAAAGCCTGTGCTTCAATCCATTCGAACCGATTTTGCTTTTTAAGAACTGAAAGGAATTTAAAACTCTTCTCCGAAGACTTGGAAATAAATCTTCATAAGGCTGCAATTCTTCCTGTTAGTCTTTGAACTTCTTTTTTGCTCGTAAGTACATTAGGTATCTCATCAATAACTTTAATTTGATCAGGATTTACCTTTATTCCTCTATTTGATACAAGGAAACCCAAAAACTTACCCGATTCTACGCCAAAGGCGCATTTTTCTAGATTCAGTTTCATGTTATACCTGCGTAGGATTTCGAAGGTAATTGAAAGATGTTAGAAGTGATCTTTCGCTTGTGTTGATTTCACCAGCATGTCATCAATGTATACCTCCATCGTTTTCCCCAGATGTTCTTGGAACATCTTGATCACTAACCTATGATTCATGGCTCCAACATTTTTCAGGCCAAAAGGCATGCCCTTGTAACAATAAGTCCCCTTGTTTGTAATAAAGGAAGTTTTTCCTCGTCTGAGGGATCCATTTTAATCTGATTATAGCCAGAGTACGCATCTAGAAAGCTTAATAATTCATGACCTGCAGTGGCATCAATTATTTGATCTATGTGCGGTAATGGAAATGAGTCTTTAGGGCATGCTTTATTTAAATCTGTGTAGTCTACGCATACCCTCCATTTACCATTCTTTTTGGGCACCATTACAGTATTTGCTAACCAATTAAGATATTTTACCTCACGTATCGAACCAATTTTCAAGAGTTTCTGTACCTCTTAGTCGATCACTTGGTTCTTGAATGATCCTTGCTTTCTTTTCTTTTTCTTCACATGCACGAAGGATGGATCTTCATTTAGTTTATGAGTCATCACTTCCGGAGGAATACCTGTCATGTCTGAATGGGACCAAGCAAAGCAATCTGCGTTAGCCTTTAAATATTCAATTAACTTACCTCTCCTGCTGGGGCTTAACCTCGTGCCTATGTGGACTTTTTGTTCGGGCTTCTGCTCAAACAGTGGAACAACTTCGAGTTCCTCCATAGTTGTTTTGATATGCTCGTCCTCTTCTGGTTCCTGAATGACATCATGTCTGGAATCCATGTCTGTATGTTTTGATACTTCTTCCGTGGTGACTTGATTCACCTTCTCGTAGATATCTTCTTCCGTACCTATTTGGATAGCAGTTTCTCCTGTACCTATTCGATTAACAGTTGTTTCCGTACCTGTTTGAGCGATTTTCTCGTCTTTTAATTTCTCCACTTCTTCATTTTTGTTGGAGTATGTTACAGAATTTATATTCCTTGAGGTCTGTCGATCGCCTTGAATCTGTTGAATTCCCTATTCGGAAGGGAATTTAATTACCTGATGTAAGGTAGATGGTATAACTTTCACATCATGGATCCATAGTCTCCCCATGATTACATTATAGGCCATATCAGTATCAATGACTTGGAATCTAGTATTTTTTATTACTCCCTCTACATGGGTGCTAAGCTCAATTTCCCCTTTTGTTATGACCGTACCAGATAAGGCTCGTGCTTTTGGGATTACTTGATCCTCCATTAGCATTTCTTCCACAACTCTTGGCAAAATGATGTTGACTGAGCTACCTGGATCAATCAACACTCTTTTTACATTAGTGTCATGTATAAGTAGGGATATTACCAGTGCGTTGTTGTGTGGAAGCATTAATCCGTTGATATCTGCATCGCCGAATGATATACTATTTGCTTCCAAGTCTTCACGAATCCTCTTCCCGTGTGTAATTGTAAATTTTGTGGTTCTTTTGCAGACTACCCCGTTCACCTCCTCACCTCCATGTATCACGTTCACTATTCTCTTTGGAGATGGTGGTTTTGGGGGCCCCTGCATGTTCTTCATATATGACTGTTTACCTTTTTCACTAAACAATTCTTTTAGATAACCCTGTTTTAATAATTGTTCTACCTCACCTTGCAAAAATTTGCAATCTGACGTTCTGTGTCCATGATCGTTATGAAATTCTCGCCAGAAGTCTGGATTCCTTCTATTTGGGTTTGACCTCATTTCTTTGGGCCATAGAACCTTATCGCCCATATTTCTCAATACTATAATTAATTCAGAAGTACTTACATTGAAGTTGTAGTCTTTAATTCTTGTATTACCTCTTTTTCGTTCATCCCGATCCTTTCTGGATCTTGATGAGGATGAGCTCGTATCTCTATTTGATGGTCTATATCCTGACCGGATGTTTTCAAACTTGGGACGAGCTTTTCGTCCCGAAGGTCCCATATAAGGGTCGTACATGTTCTTACATGTTCTCCTTTCTGGTTTGGAGCGTCTAGAACTGATTCGATCTTCAGCTTTTGATGGAGCAATAGTGTCTTCTTCTATCCGTAGCTTGGTGCTATACCTGTTATAGACATTGTTCCATGTCGTGGCTGGGAATTCTCTCAATCTTTCCTTGAGTCTTCTCGTGGCTTCTGAGCTTTTGTCATTTAAATTGCTTGCAAATGCCATGGCTGCCCAATTGTCGGGTACCCTTGGTAGCAACATTCTTTCCCGTTGAAACCTGTCTACAAATTCACGAAGCAACTCCGTGTCTCCTTGTTTTATTTTGAATATGTCTTCCCTTCTTTTTTCGACTTTTTGTGCACCAGAATGTGCTTTTATAAAAGAATCTGCAAGCTCAGCAAAAGAGTCAATAGAATTTTTAGGTAGAAGAGAATACCATGTTAGTGCTCCTTTGGTGAGTGTTTTTCTGAATTTCTTGACTAGGACCGACTCAATTTCTTGTTTAGTCAGGTCATTTCCTTTTACTCTGGTGGTAAAAGCAGTTACATACACGTGGATCGGTTGTCCCGTCATACTTGGGAATGTCAGGCATTTTGAATTCCTTGGGAATAGGCAAGGGTGCTGCACTTAGCTTCCAAGGTTATTGAGAATATCTATCAATGTCAATGCCCTTGATGACATGTGGTACTCCAAGGATTTGCTCGATCCAATCGTTTTGTTCCTTCACCTGTTTCTGCAAGGTTAGTAATAAAAACTGTAATTCTGGATTACTGGACATACCTGATCTCACTTCGAGGGACTCATTTAGAGCGCCTCCGCTTCCTGAGTTTGCCAAATTGTGGGTTTTCCACAGTTACTGAGTTGTTAGGTGGTGGCATAGGTGATGCAGCTGGTAATCCTCTCATGAAGGCTTGTAAAGCTTGAGTCACATATTTGCCAACCATTTTCTTCACCTAATCTTGTTCTCTTGTTTGTTCATTGGCGTTGTGATTATTGTTTTGAGCCATGGATCTGTCTGGGGAATGTTACCTTGAGCCCCGTGGGGTTCCTTAAGGTGATGGAACTGGAGTTCCAATTGTCTATTGGTTGTTGTCGTTAGCGTTCAACATAATTCTCAGAATGTTATTTGAGAAGAAACATATATTATCAGGTTCTCGGTAACAGAACCAATTTGTTTAACCAAAGAATTAGATTCTCTGCCAAAGCTATTTTAAGAAGAACACGGGTTTTTGATAACCAAGAAATAAGCTAATAATTATAAGAAAGTTCATAAGTAGAAAGCAGTAAGACGCGTAAAAAGTAAGTATATTGCAATAGTAATTCGAATGTGTCCTTACAAGTTATATTTTACTCCCTTATATAGGGAATTTCTTAATATAATGTCTACCCTTTTCAATGACTGAGCATTAATGACTAATAATGGCATTAATGTAACGTTACAATGATTAACCGTAACAGTTGCGTGAAGGTTATGTAACGTTTGGCTCATTAATTGAAGATCTCCGAATCTGCCCTTTATTCTGCCCGTGTCTCTTCATCTTCTCAATTAGGTTGAGATTCCCGTATCTGATTATCCCGTGGGTATGCTATTCCATGCCTCTTTGCCTCGTACCTTTTCATGAAGTCTCGTCCAGTTGTCACGTTTTCATTGTTCCACATAGATTGCTGAGTCATCACAATTATTATACGTGTGAAGCTCTTTTTTACCAATACAATAGCACTGGCTGCTGGAAGAGCTGAATGAATAGGGCGACTCACAAAACTCCTACCATAACGTGTTGCTGGTGCACGAACTCCCAAAAAATGACCAGTCTCTCGAGATCTCTTGGCCTCTTTCTCCTCTCTGTCCCGGGCCAACATACTCTCAATTCTCTGGGAAATACTCACTGCCTGTTGGTAAGTGATATCCGTCTTAAACTCTTTGTCCATACTGGTCCGAATACCGGGGTGGAGTCCCTCAATGAAGCATCACACCCTCTCTCTTAGCGTAGCAACCAAAGCCGGTGCATGACGTGCCAAGTCACTGAAACAGACTGCATACTCCGACACTGTCATAGCACCTTGGCGTAATTGCTCAAACTCTACATGCCAAGCATCCCTGAGGATCTGAGGGACAAACTCAAGTAAAAACATCTCTGAGAACTACGCCCAAGTGAGTGACGCTGCCTCATCCGGACTACTCAGCTCATAGGTACGCCACCACTGATAAGCTGCTCCCCTCAGCTGGAAAGAGGTGAAAGAAACCCCACTCGTCTCCACAATACCCATAGTGTGGAGAATGCGATGACACTCCTCAAGAAAACCAAAGCGTCATCTGAAGCTAGTCCGCTAAAAATAGGTGGGTGGTACTTCTTGTACCTCTCAAGTCTGAGCTGCTCTGCCTCAGAAGCAGCTACCCTAGCATCATGCTGAGCTGGAGCTGCTAGGGGTATAGAAATATACTCTGGAACATGCCCAACATGGACCCTCTGCTCAGGAGTATGGGCTGCGGGAGTCTGTGCCCCTCTTGATCGGCGCCCACCTACACTACTAAATAGTAGCAAGATGAGGGTCAATGCAACTTTTACCCGAACGGGTCGGGATCGAATCCACAAAGAGTTATTGATGTGCGAGTTGAGTTCCTAAGTGATCTCTTAGTGTTTTGTGCTCTTAATTGCACTTCTCATACTTTTTGGTTTGATATTTATACTACGGTTTATACTAATTGTAATTGCTAATTAACTAACTAATGTCTTTTTGGTTGTTTTCTTAATGGATAAAGGCACTAGGGCTATGGCTTTCTTTTAAGAAAATATTTAACGGGATCCAATACCTAAGGCAAAGATGTCATGAAGGGGATTATGATATAGCCAATGCACGGAATTACCCACTCTATACCTCTCGGTAGCTCGAGTGACTTTGCCCTAATTGACTCTCTCAAGTCCAATTAGGTGTCATAATTGTGCAACCAATCTAGGCTCAAGTAGGGTTTTGCTATCTCTAGATTTAACCCGTTAATTGGGACTATCAATCTCTTGATTACATCCCAATTCCTTGTTGGACTGATTTTTCAGACTCAAGTTCTCTTTCTCAAGAAGAACCCAAGTCAAATAAACACCAATTAGTGTTTGCAACCACTAATTTAACATGAAAACCACAAATCAGCCCAAATACCAATTACCCATAAACATCTAAGCCTTAATTTAAAGGACCCATCAAATACCCACACTAGGGTTGAGCCACAAACCTAGCTAATGGGTTTAGCTACTCATAATAACTGAAGAAATCAGATAAATAGATGAAGCAAAACCCATATAATTGAATTACAAACTAAAATTGAAGGATTTAATGTTGAAACCCTTCTAAAATTACTCAAAAAGCTGAAGGAAAAACGTTCACGAGCTCTTGAATGTGTCTGAGTACAAAAGCTGCCCTAAAATGAGAAAAGAAACTATTTATAATAGGCCGAATTTTCTGTACAAAAATACCCCTACAGGGTCACCGCGGACCGCACAAAACGGAGTGCGGCCGCGTTGAGGCTTTTTTTGCATGGAAAACTGGGCCTCTGAACTTGGCCACAGCTATCCGCATAAAATGCACCGCGGCCGTGGGGGCCTCAGTGCGGACCGCGCAAAATGGACTGTGGTCCGCGTTGGTCTTCTGGCTTTCAAAATTGATGCTCTCTGAATCTCCTCAGTGCGGACCGCACAAAATGGACTGCGGTCCGCGCTGGTGGTTTGGCCTTCAAAAGTAATTCTCTGAATCTCTTTAGTGCGGACCGCGCAAAATGGACTGCGGTTCGCGTTGGTGGTTTGACCTTCAAAAGTACTTCTCTGAATGTCTTCAGTGCGGACCTCACAAAATGGAGTACGGAAAACACTGGTCAGTTGAACTTTGCTTGTACTTGTTCTTGGTACTTGTGCATGTTTCACTCCTTTCTGAGCAGGTTTTTGACTATTTGTCACCCTTTTTGACTAAACCCTGCAAACAAGTACAACAACTAAGCCTTTGGGACTATTTTGCATACAATTTCATCCAAAACTTAAGCAAGAAAGAGTGTAAAATAAGGTAAAATCCCTAGTTATCAACTCCCCCAAACTTAAGCTTTTGCTTGTCCTCAATCAAACAAAATAAGCCCCACCCCTTTTGAGTAAGTCCAAGAAAATTCAGCTGTCCTAAGGTAACCTCTTCTAGCATCAATTGGGACTAACGATCGCCCTCAATGCCAATGAATCATTAACAACATTTGACCTTTTAACACCATGGATTTCAGTGCGACACAAGAGCATCAAGAGTTGACTCGACTCATCAACGAAACTCTTACTACTACTTTGGTCATTGTGGAACCCAAACTCATACTCCTCAACTCTCCCTAAGCAAACCTCACTTTAAGATTGTAACACTCAGAACGAGGATAATGGGAGTTCACTCATCTCTATAAAGGAAAAGACTCAAGTCCGGCTCAAAGTACCATAGGCTTGCCCCTTATGTGAGTCACCACTAATGTAAGCTTCATTTGACTCAAGATCATATAGGACTTTTTTGGAGACATATTGAAGGCTTTTTGGTTCAAGCTAGGAAATATTTGGTCTAGGTGGGTTCCATCTTCCCTTAAGAACTTCATTTGTTTCTCTTTTTGTGCACATTCTCTTGACTTCTTGAGTCATTAATCTCTTTCTGAGAAGTTAGAGAGACATACTGTCACTCCTTCTTATTCAATTCAATCATTCTTCTCCTTTCTAAGCATTCCACACCTTTAATCTCTTTTCTTTCATTGATCCCCTTTATTTCTTCTAAATTGTTCATTCTTTTTGACTTTCTGATTTTTTTTCTTTCTTTTTCATTGCCTTTCCTTTTCTTCCTTTTGTACCTTCGTTTTCACTTTGTTGCATTCCTCGTCTCTCCCCCAAACTTACGCTTTTTACTTGTGCTAAGGAAAGAAGGGGTGCCAAGAGAGGGTTAGAACGGGTGAAGGCTTGTATCATGGTTTTTGAAAGAAAAAGGTCTAAGGCTCAAAAGGGTTAACTAGGGAAATCGTCATTGGTAGGCTTATGGAAATGTTCAAGTCATCATTCGGATCAAGGAGAGCCTATAATCACATCTCAGGTCAAACTACACTTAGGATTTCTCCCAGACAAACATTCAGGGCAAGTTCTAGACTAATGGCACGCGACTTGAACTTGCAATTCAAATTCTCACCACTCAAGCTATGGGATTGCTAAAGAAACAGAGTTGGGGGCCCACAACAGCCTTAGCTATGATTTGAGCAACACAATGGTCCCGAAAAACCACTTGATGATTATCGGTCAACACAAGAGTCTCAAGATCACAACTTTCACCATCCTAAACACAACGATTTGTGTTTGACCATAGGATCAAAGGCAAATGTGTTAGGCCCAAGTGAAGATTTGCTTGAGGCACCATTACTCACTAACTACTATTTACAAAAAGGCCAAAAGAAAAACAGACTCAAACTCTTAAGAAGGTTGTCACACCATCCATCCTCGGGAAGAGCCACCCGGTTCACACAAATTCCACCTTTGGAAAGAACCGTGGCATTAAGAAAATCAAAGGCTTATTGCACGCAAAATTTCAAAACAAGAAGCTACGACAATAAAATAAGAAACTATGAAAAGAAAAAAAATGCAGAAAGTAAGATGCGGAAAGTAGAATCAATATATATAAGAGGGGAATTAATCGAATATACATAAGGGGGAATGAATATATACATTAGAATGTAACTTTATATACAGACCAAAAGTGCAAAAATACGAAAAGTAACTAGAATTGTAAAGTTATGTACATACCAAAATAAAAAAGAAAGCATAATAAAAACGAAATAGTATCAAATATGTACATTCATCCAAATCCAAAATAGGGCTACCCTCTCAAATGAGAGCTAGCATTGTCCTCAATCCTAACTAACCAAATAAGCTCAAAAGTAAGGAGAAAGAGTAAAGACAAATTCCCTATAGGCCCTTCGTCTGCATAGAATCCTGAGTACGGGTCCCGGGGTCTGTGGACTGCATGGGAACCTGTGACTGGTCCCCAGAACCCTGTGTCTCCATCGGGACCTGGACCTCCACTGTAACCTGGTCCTGTACTGGCAGCTGTGGCTGACTCGAGGTACCTCCCTACGGGTCCGCCAACTCTATCACAATGCCCTTAGTACGGGGAATCACTCTCTTCCTCTTTGGTGGCCTCTATATCTCTAGCTCTAGCTCAGGATGGGCAGCAGGGTCATGCAGAAGCAGGTCCAATGGCAAGTGGTCCTCCTTCATCTTGTCTACATCCTCCTTTAACTTCTTCACTGATGCCTTGGAGGAACGTGTCTTCCTCAACTTCTTTGTCTCCTTGGCAAGATCTTTCAGCTCCTTCTCATGAGAACCAACAGCGTCCAGGATCAACTTCTGGTTATCAAGGATTTTCTTCTGGTTGTCCAGAAGTTCCTTGAGATTGTCCTCCATGGACTGTGGGATCTGTGGCGGAGGAGGTGCAACTTGGGCTGCCACTAACGTATAAAGGACAGACAACTTAGAAGTAGTTGCCTGCATCCAGTTGTTGATAGGGACTGGCTCCGTCGGTGGGCAGTCAGAGGATATGCACGTAATGAAGGAATGTCTGGGGCTGCTGAAGTGGAGGGTCCTGGAGCAATGTTTGGGGTGGCTGAGGCATGCTGAGTTGATGCCACTACAACCACTGGCTCTTTAGACTGGCCAGTGGAAACAATGGCTTTTCCTTTGAAGTCTTGCTCTTGGGGTTTTCATCACCCTGTAGACTGTACCAGAAGAACGAAGCTTTTGGCTTCACTTTCACATCAAACCTCCTCCCCTCTACCTCTTGGTCTTCAAAGTACATGGTCAAGAAATTAGGGAAGGGGTAGGATCTTTCACCTTCATCCACCACCCGGTTAATTACCCTAGACATCACATTCCCGACATTGATCGGGAAACCTGCCATGATTGAGGCCACCAACACAGCACGTCTGAGAGGAAGAGAGTTTTCGTGAAAGGTGGGGTCTAGCCTGCTACACACGAATGTCTCCCAACCCTTAGCTTCAAAGTTTAATGTTCTCCTCAGAATCACCTTCCCTGCTTGCAACCAGTATGGGGTTTCACCCGGGATTGCCAAGTGCTCCGCTAGCCATGGACGAGCCTCATCTCCCGCGTTCAACTTCTCCAAGTATTCTGTCTCATACTCATCATCGAGGTCAAGGTACTTGTTTATAGCATTCCCATCAAAGACCACGGTCAGATTCTGCACCTTAGTCGCTTTGGAGTCTTTTTTGACATACACCACATTAGTGTAGAACTCCTTGACTAGGTGCTCATTTGCCTCCACTACTTGGCAATTGAAGTAGTCCCAACCTTTTCTTTCCTTGAACTATTTTAGCACATCGAGGTTGTTTGGCAAAAGGTCCCTTGTGATGAACTTTCGCTCTGGGATCAATTTCTTTTCCGACCACCATTGCCGGAATTTATGAAAGGCCGATTCACTCACAAAACGATCTTGCCATGCTTCAGGCTTTCTTGTTCTTTCAACTCCCCCTACTTGGGATTCACCTCTTGTTTGGGGTTCATCCCCTGCTTCTTCTTCTTCAGAGTGCTCACCCGATAGTGAAGCTGTGGGTGAGGTGGAGTATTCATGATCACTCCCTGCAGCTGAGCCCTCAGACGACTCAGAATGTGCTGATGCTTGGGCAGGAGAAGAGTCAGAAGGTTTATTGTCAATCTGAATCTCCCCGAAAAGTCTGGGACATGCTCTGGTATTGACTCTGAATCAGATGCCTCTCCGGAGGGTGCATACTCACTTCCCGATTGGGAAGCAGCTCTATCCATGGACCTGATTATTTTTCTGGTTTCTTTTATAGCTTTCCGAACTTGGGGGCTCAGTTTGATCATCCCTCTGCCTTTCCCCCGGGAAGACTCTCCCCTTCCGCTTGGTTTTCGACCACCACCTCTTGATTGAACCATAATCTGCAAGTTGAATTCATTTAAAGTGGTTTAGTATCCAAGCAGTGAGAACACAAAGGTAGCAGTTAATTGGATGTGGAGTTGCAGAAGTTGCAGACCGCGGACCGCACATAATGCATTGTGGTCCGCATTAAGTCACCGCGGACCGCACAAAAAGAACCGCGGTCCGTATTGAGGTGGGGTTCAGACTACCCACACTCTGAAGAAGGTCACCGCGGACCGCACAATAAGAACCGCAATACGCACTGAGGTGGGATTCAGAATACCCACTCTATGAAGATGATCATCGGGGACTGCATAAAAAGAACCGCGGTCCGCACAAAAATGCACCGCGGTCCGCGATCCTCATCTGGGACTTGTGTGATAATAAAGCACCACGGTCCGCACAAAAGCACCGCGGACCAAATAGTGTCCCAACCTAGGGTTTCAATTTTAAATTTAATTCAATTTTAAATGCACATGTTTTTGATACCCTAGGTGTTTAATCAGTGTAATTAACTAAAATGGGTCTAAATTAAGCATTGTGAAACAAACCCTACACATGATTAATGGACTAAAGAAGAAAAACGGGAGAAAGAATAAGAAAAACTACTAATTAAACAAGAAAATAACAAAATTAAGAAGTTAGGGGGACAAAATTAAACTTACTAGATGTAGGATGAAGATGAGATGAATGAGATGAATTACTTGAAATTAACAGGGGTGATGCACAGTGAAATTTTTAATGGTGAGAGAGCAAGGAGCGAAAAGTGTAAAATGAGGGCCTCAGGGCCTATTTATAGAATTTAGCTTGGGACCCACGTTACTTACCCCCACCGCGGACCACACAAAATGATCGCCGTCCGCGATGCTCAATTTTGCTGGGAACTGGGCACTTGCTTAACACGGACCTCACAAAAATGTAGTGCGGCCACAATGGTCCACCACGGACCGCACAAAATGGCAGTGCGACTGCGGTGGCAACTTCAGAGAGCAAATATCTGGTGAGATAGCTTTGTGAACCGCACAAAATGCACCGCGGTCCGCGTTGCAAACTTCAGAGAGCTATTTCTTCCAACTTAGCCCTGTGCACTGCATCAAAATAATCCTACAACATCCCACAACCAGTTAGTCCGAAAACAAATCCTATACTACCAAGAAAATCAAAGAAAAACAAAAATAAAGACACATGGGTTGCCTCCCAAGAAGCGCATGATTTAACGTTGCAACACGACGCATGTTACCAAGTTCATGTCAATTTCATCAAAGCCACCACGTGGCTAGCTTCAAATTTCCCAAGGTAATGGTTGACCCGGTGCCCATTCACTCGAAAAATCTCCTCATTCTTGTTCTTGAGATCGAGAGCACCAAAGGGTGTAACCATCACAACTTCAAATGGGTCACTCCACTTGGATTTGAGTTTTCCCGGAAAGAGGCGGAGTCTAGAATTGAAAAGGAGCACAAAGTCTCCCACCTTGAATTCCCAATCTTAGGCATACTTATCATGAGGGTACTTTTTTTTTTGTACAAGGAGGAGCTAGTATATGCATGAAATCTGAACTCATTAAGGTGATCAACTCTGAGATTAGCTGCCATGTCCCAATCCAAATTCAACTTCTTTAAAGCTCAAAGTTCCTTATGCTTCAATTCTACCGGAAGATGACAAGCCTTGCCATACACCAACCGGTAAGGTGACATACCGATTGGGGTCTTGAAGGCTGTCCGGTAAGACCAAAGAGCATCATCAAGCTTCCGGGACCAATCAGTCCGGTTAGCATTCACTGTCTTGGCAAATATATTCTTGATTTCACGATTGGACACTTCCACCTGGCCACTAGCTTAAGGATGGTATGGAGTAGACACTTTATGATTGACCCCATACTTCGACAACAAAGAATCAAAGGCCCTATTGCAAAAGTGAGATCCCCCGTCACTGATGATGGCACGGGGTGTCCCAAATCTTGTGAAAATATGCTTCTTCAGAAAACCAACCACACTCCGGGCCTCATTATTGGGCAAAGCCACGACTTCAACCCATTTTGAAACGTAGTCCACCACCACGAGTATGTAAGTGTTTCCACAAGAGCTCACAAATGGCCCCATAAAGTCAATACCCCATACATCAAAGATATCCACCTCTAGGATTGTAGTAAGAGGCATGTCATCTCTATTGGATATGCCACCCATTCGTTGTCATTCATCACATCGCTTGACCAAGTCACTAGCATCCTTGTACAATGTAGGCCAAAAGTAACCACAACTTAACACCTTTGAAGCGGTCCTTGCCCCTCCATGATGACCACCATAAGGTGAGGAGTGGCAAGACTCAAGAATCGACCCTTGTTCTTCTTCGGGTACACATCGCCGGATAACACTGTCATTGCATATCTTGAATAGGTACGGTTCATCCCAATAAATATCCATGCTATCCCTCCTAAGCTTCTTCCTTTGGTTGGAAGAGATCTCACAAGGAATAACACCGGTGACAATATAATTGGCAATGTCCACGAACCATGGCATTTCTTGCATTGACACGGAAAGAAGTTGTTCATCCGGAAAGCTATCATCAATTTCAAGCCCATCACTAGGTCGCCCTTGCTCCTCCAAGCGGGAAAGATGGTCGGCCACTTGGTTCTCACTCACCTTTCTATCAATGATCTCCAAGTTGAACTCTTGAAGAAACAATACCCACCGCATGAGTATTGCTTTGGAATCCTTTTTCGTCACGAGATACCGGAGTGTCGCATGGTCGGTGTGAACTATGACCTTGGCACCCATAAGATAAGGACATAATTTCTCCATTGCAAAGACTATGGACAATAACTCCTTCTCGGTGACGGTGTAGTTCATTTGGGCCGAGTTCATTGTTTTGATAGCATAATAGATGGGGAGAAAGATCATGTTCACCCTTTGTCCCAACACCGCCCCCACAGCCACATCACTAGAGTCGCACATTAGCTCAAAAGGAGAGCTCCAATCCGGCACAGTGATAGTAGGCGTGGTGGTAAGCTTGTGCTTCAACAATTCAAATGCACTCATGCAATTCTCATCAAAGTGAAATTTGGCATATTTATCTAAAAATTTGCAAAGAGGATTGACCACCTTCGAGAAGTCCTTAATGAAACGCCGGTAGAACCCGACGTGCCCAAGAAAGCTTTGGACCCCCTTTACCGAAGTTGGAGGTGGAAATTTATAAATCACTTCAATCTTCTCATGGTCTACTTCAATTCCATTCCTAGAGATTTTGTGGCCCAACACTATCCCTTCTTCCACCATAAAATGGCAATTTTCCCAGTTTAGCACTAAGTTGGTCTCTTCACAACGAGCGAGAACTTTGTCAAGATTTCTCAAACACCCATCAAAGGAGTCCCCAACCATGCTGAATTCATCCATAAATACCTCAAGGAAGTCTTCAACCATATCAGTAAAGATTGCCATCATGCACCGCTGAAATGTAGCGGGTGCATTGCAAAGACCAAAAGGCATCCTGGAGAAGGAAAATGTACCATACAGACACGTGAAGGTAGTCTTTTCTTGGTCCTCCGGGGCAATCAAGATTTGATTATAGCTAGAATACCCGTCCAAGAAGAAGTAGAAAGCCCTGCTCGCAAGCCTATCAAGCATCTGATCCAAGAAAGGCAAGGGGAAATGATCCTTGCGAGTCACTTTGTTTAACTTTCGGTAATCCATACACACCCGCCAACCTGTGACCGTTCTCATTGAAATGAGTTCATTTTTGTCATTTTGGACCACTGTCATGCCACCCTTTTTTGGAACACATTGGACCGGAGAAGTCCAAGCACTATCCGAGATTGGGTAGACGACCCCTGCATCAAGCCACTTGATTATTTCTTTCTTCACCACTTCTTACATTGCTTCATTCAGCCTCCGTTGGTGTTCTACAGAAGGCTTTGCTCCATCCTCAAGAATGATTTTGTGCATGCAAAATGCGGGGATTATTCCCCGAATATCGACAAGTGTCCATCCTATGGCCTTCTTCCTCCTCTTTAGCACTTTTAGAGGAGATTCTACCTGCAATTGGGTTAGGCAAGATGAAAGTATAACATGTAAAGTACGAGAGGGACCAAGATATTCATACCTGAGGTGTGGTGGAAGTGGATTTGACTCCAATGTTGGTGGCTCTTCAATTGAAGGCTTTTTGGGAGGAGTTTTCCAATTTTCCAAGTCCAATGATAGCTTTCAAGGACCATATGAATAAAACCCCATGCCTTGTAGAGCATTGGTACTCTCAATCAAACCATCCACCACAATATCATCATGGTTCAATAAAGTTGCCTCCACGGGATCTTCAACATGAATCATAGAGCTTGTTTCATCAATGATGACCTCGGTGACAAGGTCCATGAAAGAACATACTTCCGTGTTGTTGGGATGCTTCATTGACTTGCACACGTGGAACACGGCCTTTTTATCGCCCACCCGGAAGGTGATCTCACCGGCCTCCACGTCAACTAAGGACTTCCCCATTGCAAGGAAGGTCCTTCCCAAGATGATGGGAACTTCATAATCCACTTTGCAATCCAAGATGACAAAATCTTCGGGGAAAATGAATTTGTCTACCCGCACCAACACATCATCAATTATCCCTAGAGGCCTCTTCATTGATCTATCCGCCATTTGAAGACGCATGGAAGTAGCCCTAGGTTGACCAAACCCCAATATTTTAAAGACCGAATATGGCATCAAGTTTATGCTAGCTCCGAGGTCACACAAAGCTTTGGCGAAGTCTGCACTCCCAATTGTACAAGGAATGGTAAAAGCTCCCAGGTCTTCAAGCTTGGGTGCCATTGAATGCACTATGGCACTCACTTGGTGAGTCATCTTTATGGTTTCGCACTCCATAGACCTTTTCTTTTTGACTAAGTCCTTCATGAACTTAGCATACCCGGGCATTTGCTCCAAAGCTTCAACCAAAGGGACATTGATGGAAAGACTCTTCATCATGTCGATGAATTTCTTGAATTGATTCTCTTGCTTTTGCTTCGCCAACATTTGATGATATGGAGGAGGAGGCATAGGAAATGGTGCCTTGGCTTTTGGGACCACCGGTTCCGGCATATCAATCACGTGTTCCCTAGACGGGTTCACGTTCCTTTGAAAATCCTCCCCATTATCATGAATGTCAATTATCACCTCACTTGTTGTTGGCTCTTCCACCTCATTCTCATCTTCAACAGGAACATCATCATTTGGCAATTAATCATCATCAACAACAATTCTCTTTTGGCTAGAAGAACTTGCCTCACCGCCTCTTCCACTTCTTGTGGTCACCGCCATGGCATGACCGGTATTGTTGTTGTTCCCACCCTTGGGGTTCACCACCGTATCACTTGAAAGTTCTCCCTTTGGGTGTGTGTTTAAGGCGTGAGAGATTTTCCCCATTTGTACCTCAAGATTTCTAATGGAGGTGTTGTGGGAAGCCAATTGAGCATCGGAGTCCGCATTGCGCTCCATCATTTTTTTGAACATTTGTTCAATTATTCCCATGTCATTACTAGATGAGCTTTGGCCTTGAGATTGGTATAGGAGTGGATTTCTTGGTTGTTGGTACATCGGGGGCCTTTGAAAACCCGACCCCCGGTTATCATTACCACCCCAATTGTTGTTGTTATTGCCTCCACTCCAATTGCTATCATTATTGCTCCCCCATTGTTGGTTGTTGTTGTTCCCCCAGTTTCGTGAATTTTTGTTATTGTTCCAATTGCGTTGTCTTTGATTACCCCAACTTTGATTGTTTCCTTGGTTGTTCTAGTTTTGATTATTTCTTTGATTATTCCCTTGACTTTGATAATTATTAGCATACATGACATCCTCTTCTTGATCATCATATGGCTCTTCTTGACTATACCCACTTGGTCCTTGGTCACCTTGATCATTGTTGCTTTGCTTCTTCTTTGGTTCACTAACACATTCACTCCCTCCATGGGTTTTACTTGCTTCGGCCCTTGTAATTGTTAGAGTTGTGCCTTGGCAAGTTGGTTCATAGTGGTAGTGAGCTCGACAATTGCTTGCCAACGTTCTTGAAGTTCCTTGTGAAGAGTATTAACACCAGTCTCACCTTGAGGTACGTTTGCTCTACTTTTCCATGCTGACGATGTGTCATCCATCTCATCTAAAACCTCACATGCCTCGGGGTAAGTTAACTTCATGAAATTTTCACCGGCCAATTGATTGACCACACATTGATTGACGGTGTTTATTCCTCGATAGAAGGTCTGCTGAATCATGGCTTCAGTCATGTCATTGTTTGGACATTCCTTTAACATGGTCCAGTAACGCTCCCAAATCTCATGCAAAGGTTCATTGGGTTCTTGCTTAAAAGCCAATATTTCATCTCTGAGCGCCGCAATGTGACTAGGGGAGAACGTTTTTGCAATAAACTTGTCTGCGAGCTCATCCCATGCAGATATGGAGTGGTTAGGAAGCCGCTCGAGCCAATCAAGAGCCATCCCTCGAAGAGAGAAGGGGAATAATCGAAGTCTCAAAGCATCTTCTGAGACATTCATTTGCTTACTACCCCAGCAGGTATCCACGAAGCCCTTCAAATGTTTGTAAGCATTTTGGTGTGCGGCTCCGGTGAAATAGCCCCGCTGCTCCAAGAGTGTCAGCATCACATTTGTTATTTTAAAATTTCCCGACCGGGTTCTAGGCGGGACAATAGCACTAGCATACCCCTCGTTTGGAAGGACCCGAGGGGCAACTCTAGGAGCTGGTGGCGGGGATGGTCTGGAATGTCCTCATTAAGATTGGCATGTCGGCCCCGTCTGTGAGGTGGTACTTGGTTTATTTCATCTTCTTGGTTGTCATATACCTCCTCCCCCGGAATAACGTTTCCCAAAGGATCTGCCATTAGCACCTGAATAGATTCAACACACACGTTAACAAAAGAAGGAAAGAAAAACACTTAACACTACTATTCACGTAGATAATCAACACCATTATAACTCCCCGGCAACGACGCCAAAAAGTGATCGACGCCCACCTACACTACTAAATAGTAGCAAGATGAGGGTCAATGCAGCTTTTACCCGAACGGGTCGGGATTGAATCCACAGAGAGTTATTGATATGGGAGTTGAGTTCCTAAGTGATCTAGTAGTGTTTAGTGCTCTTAATTGCACTTCTCATACTTTTTGGTTTGATATTTATACTACGGTTTATACTAATTGTAATTGCTAATTAACTAACTAATGTATTTTTGGTTGTTTTCTTAATGGATAAAGGCACTAGGGCTATGGCTTTCTCTTAAGAAAATATTTAACGGGATCCAATACCTAAGGCAAAGATGTCATGAAGGGGATTATGATATAGCCAATGCACGGAATTACCCACTCTATACCTCTCGGTAGCTCGAGTGACTTTGCCCTAATTGTCTCTCTCAAGTCCAATTAGGTGTCATAATTGTGCAACCAATCTAGGCTCAAGTAGGGTTTTGATATCTCTAGATTTAACCCGTTAATTGGGACTATCAATCTCTTGATTACATCCCAATCTGATTTTCTAGACTCAAGTTCTCTTTCTCAAGAAGAACCCAAGTCAAATAAATACCAATTAGTGTTTGTAACCACTAATTTAACATGAAAACCACAAATCAGCCCAAATACCAATTACTCATAAACATCTTAGCCTTAATTTAAAGGACCCATCAAATACCCACACTAGGGTTGAGCCACAACCCTAGCTAATGGGTTTAGCTACTCATAATAACTGAAGAAATCAGAGAAATAGATGAAGCAAAACCCATATAATTGAATTACAAACTAAAATTGAAGGATTTAATGTTGAAACCCTTCTAAAATTACTCAAAAAGATGAAGGAAAAACGTTTACGAGCTCTTGAATATGTCTGAGTACAAAAGTTGCCCTAAAAATGAGAAAAGAAACTATTTATACTAGGCTGAATTTTCTGTACAAAAATACCCCTGCGGGGTCACCGCGGACCGCACAAAATGGAGTGCGGCCACGTTGAGGCTTTTGGCTTGGAAAACTGGGCCTCTGAACTTGTCCACCGTGGTCCGCATAAAATGCACCGCGGCTGTGGTTGCCTCAGTGCGGACCGCGCAAAATGGACTGTGGTCCGCGTTGGTCTTCTAGCCTTCAAAATTTATGCTCTCTGAATCTCCTCAGTGTGGATCGCACAAAATGGACTGCGGTCTGCGTTGGTGGTTTAGCATTCAAAAGTACTTCTCTGAATCTCTTCAGTACGAACTGCGCAAAATGGACTGCGGTCCGCATTGGTGGTTTGGCCTTCAAAAGTACTTCTCTGAATCTCTTCAGTGCGGACCACACAAAATGGAGTGTGGACCGCACTGGTCAGTTAAACTTTTCTTGTGCTTGTTCTTGGTACTTGTGCATGTTTCACTCCTTTTTGAGCAGGGTTTTGACTATTTGTAACACTTTTTGACTAAACCCTGCAAACAAGTCCAACAAGTAAGCCTTTGGGACTATTTTGCATACAATTTTATCCAAAACTTAAGCAAGAAAGAGTGTAAAATAAGGTAAAATCCCTAGTTATCACCTCCCCCGGACTGAGATGTGGATGGAGCTATTGGGAGTTATCCCTCCTGAGTTAGAGTGCTGATAGCGCTCATGAACTGAGCCAAAGTCTCATGGAGGGCTGGAGTAACAGTAGGGACCTTCTGGGCCCCTCTAACTGTAGCTGCTGGGGCTCCTCTGTTGCTTCTCTCACCGGTGCTCAGGTTGCACCGTGTGCGCGTCCTCTACCCCTTCCCCTACCTCTGGCGGTTCTGGCTGGGGGCTCAGGTGCCTGATCGTCGGTACGTCCGATACGGGTCCTCACCATCTGTGAGAAAAGAGTATAATAGAGTTTTAGAATTTTGATGCGAGTAACTAGCACGACAAGGAATTCCAAAGAATGTGATTGTTCTTAACAGTTACATAGCCTCTCGAAGATAGACACAGACGTCTCCGCACCGATCAGGGATACTCTAATAAACCGGCTTGTGACTTGTAACTCCTATGAACCTAGACGCTCTGATACTAACTTGTCACTACCCGATTTACCCTCCGAAAGGTATCGTGATGGCACCTAGTCTCTACGACTAGGTAAGCCTAAATTTGTGGAAGATATTAACTAAAAATAATAAAATAAAGACGGAATAAAGTAAACTTACTAAATGAAATATCGACACTCGGCATGTACAGGCAAAACTCCCAAAACCCGAAATGTCACTTTTAAGCCACAAGCTCTATTCCATAATAGCTCTATACAACAAAAAGGAAATACATAAAAGTCTATCTAAAATTGGAAGGTAAGGTGACTCAGAGGATTCTGCTGACGCGACAGAATTACCTTGCGGTCTCCTCGATGCAACTGCGACGACCCCTAGCCACGGGACTACATACTAGAACCTAGATCTGTACACGAAAAACATATGCAGGAAAGGGCACGAGTACACCACATTTGGTACCTAGTAAGTGCCAAGCCTAACCCCAGTCAAGTAGTGACGAGGTCAGGTTAAGGCTCTACTGGATTTATAAGTAAAATAGTTTAAAATAGTACATAAGGCAAATAAATTCTAAGGTAAGCAGTAAAAATGAATAATCTGAAATAAAACAGCAACAAGGAGCCCTCGGCTCGGCACAACGTATCATACAGTGGAATCTCCCGGGAATACCGTCCCGTAGTTCCAAATATAAAGATGCACACTACAAGAAACTTGACTTTCAGCGACTAATTCTTAATGAAAGGATAAAAATCCGGTCATAATAAATGTATTTATAACGACCCAATATATTTCCAGTCGTGAATTGCCAATTTTCAGTTCCATATTAACATGGGGATATTATTCAGCCCTTGAAAAGCTTAATATCCGGTCGTAATTAACAAAAATTAAAGTGCTACTTTTTCCCTCTTTATTTTTCACAGCCCATGTCTCTAAGCCCGCCAACCCACTGAACCCAACAAAAAAAGGAAAACCCTCAACCTTCCCTCTGTTTTGGTCGCAAAACACATTCAGAGATGTGTTAAAAACAACTTCAGCCTTATCTCGTTGCTTTTCACCATCGCCTGCTTGTCTATTGGTCTGGTCATTGTCATATATGATTGATAAAGAAAATACATCATTCTTAGAGTTTTCTTCCCATCAATGTAAGTTTCTGCCTTTGTAACTAATAATTGAACTTCTATAACTATTAACTGCAAATTTCTTCTCATCAATGTAAATTCTGCCTTTTTAACTATTAATTGCACTTTTGTAACTATTAATTGCTGTTGTTGAATGCCTATTTTTCCATAGTCATGTGTTTACACTGTATGTTTCAATCTAGGGTTCTTTTGCTTCTTATGCTATATGTATATTTAATTTTGGACTAATTTTTATAACGATTCTGTTCACATATTTTCGGACTTTGTTGTATTAACCGATGTGAGCACATTTTTAGTAGGTTTGCTTGAAATTAAAAAGAGGTGGATGATGCTAATTATTGAATACACTCGTTAATCTGATGATTTCTGATGATTATACTCTTTCCATTTTCAGCGATTGATTTTGGAATTGAATTTTGTGTATGATATGCAGAGATGGACGGATCAAATTATTTGGGAAAGATAGTACGCAAGCTCTATTGGTATCGTCAGATACAGTGTCGAGCAAATTTTTGCAGGTATGGATCTTCTGAACCTTGCAAAGAAATTTCTTCATTGACATGGAAATATGTGTAATATCATTAGCATGCATCTTGTGAAACTGATCTCTAACAAAAATGCTTTTTTATGCTAATTTATTATTTTGGTCTTGCAGTTTATGGAGAACCAAGGCCTCCTCATTAACATAAACTCCAATAATCGAATAGAGGCAAGTTAGGATACTTTATAAGCAGTACCTAAGTCTTTTCTCACTTTATTTTCCTAAGTAGGAGTTTTCTTTCCACAATTCCATTGTTGCTTTAAAAGTTTAACTTTCTCACCTATACTTCCCTGCTTGAGTGTTGCAATAACTGTGTTGTGAGACTAATAATTTGATTACTTGGTCATCATTAGGTCTGGGATGTAGAGTAGAGGTACTTGTGTAATGTTCATGACTTTGACCAGGAAATCGCCTCTTTTACAATCATACAGTAGACTTCCTTCCTGTAAGTGCTTTTACGGTACATCTAGGATACTCTGATTTGTATGCCAAGATTATGTGAGCCTGAGATTCATTGTGCTGTCCAAAGGTACCTTGGAGATTCATCATGACATGTTTCAATTATGAAGGTTGTTAAAACATCCTGTAATATAGAGAAAATGGAATATTGCATTCCTTTTTCAGCATCGCATGGTGAGACCAATTCTCTTTTTTTTATACATGTTGCTTATTCGTTGTTTCGATGTTGTTAATGCTAAAATTCAAATGCATTTTATTCATGAAGTAAAGTTGCTTGAGATATTCTCATATTTGTTTATGATCACTAATGCTCGTAACTTGGTTCAGAGGTTCGTGGATTAAAGTATGTATATAAAATTAGATCTTTTTGTTTCAAATGGAAGCGACTTCTAGTGTACTGAAGTATTTGTAGTCAGAAACATTTATTGTGGATTAAATTTGACATTAAGGAACAATGGAAATACATTTTATAAATGGTTTAGAAGTAATCTCACCCCTCCCACCCAAAAAATAATAATAAGAGAATTGTTAAACAGATGGTTCAGTTTATAGGTCCTCATTCACATACCACCCCCTGTTGGCTTGACAAATGATCCTCATTCAGGCCTATCAAATGAAGTAGCGGAGGACAACGCTCTAGCCCATATACTGCCTCAACCTGCTGCAGAAAGTAAGAGGTAACTTTTTTATATTTCTCAGTTTTATAAAGCAGATCAAGGAACTCTATCCTGTATGTTTACTAGCAAAAGCTTAGTGCTGCTTTTGATTCAATAAATTCGTACTTATCAATCTTTCAATCTATTTCACCTCAAAAAAGAATATAAGAGGTAAATCTTCCTATTAATAGTTACTTGTCTTCTTTGCTGGAGATTTTTATTTCATAGCTCTTACTGTATCAGAAATACTGTTGATGGGAAGCACGTTAGCATTACCCAAAATCTTATTATTGTTGTTAGAAACACTACATTCTAGAAGTTACTAGCCATGCATATCTCAATGTTCAAAAAGTGGGTTCAGTAACTTTATCTGAAGTTCATTTTGTCTAAGATTATTCAAGTTGTACTTACCAGATATGAGATGAGGCACTACTGATAACTTTGTCTGTTGAATTATCCTCATATTGTATCATGTTGAAATGAATGTGCTTTACAGACCAAGATTTATTATGGTTTTGATGATTGACGATTACTATGTTACTACACAACAATGAAAACTACCCCTACTACACCTCGACCTCATACGAGTTGGGGATTATGTTACTATACCTTTATGAAAAATCATTGTATATGATTTTAACGCTGGGTGGCTATTGTTTACAAAGATGGTGTTATAATATTATGGGCAACTTGAGAGAGCAAAGCAATCTTTACAACGGGGGAAGTCCTTTGCAATATTTGGGTAACGAGACAAAAAAAACAACCATTTGGTGCTACCCTTTAGGAAGTAAACTAGTTGTTGGTTACAACAACGTGGAGATATTCATCTGGAGTATTCCAGCCACATCAAATTCAAGCATAAATCAAGAACTTGAGTAAGTGCCTAGTGGAACTCAAAGTGCCCCTATTTGTAAACTGAATCTTGGATATAAATTAGACAAAATCCCTATAGCAAAATCAATATGGACCTATGCAAAAGGAAAAGCAAGTCGATTATATGTTATGGGTTCCCCAAATTGTCAAGCAGCAAATTTTCTACAGGTTACTTTTTTATTTATATGTGTGTTTATGTTATTCTGTCATTCTGAGTTCCTCGATAAATTCAGAGTTCGGACTCCAATCCTCGTGTATAGCTGCCACTTCAGTTTAGGTTAATTTGTTGTTGCAAATTGGTCAACATGTTTTCTATTTTCAATCTGTTGTTGTCTAATTATGCATTAGTCTAGGCTTTCCTCACTTCATTTGCAAGACTAGTTACTAAATAAGGCTAATTGAATGGTGATGGTTGCAGTTTCATCTCGACTTTTATTAGAACAATCTTAAGTAGGTTTTTTTGTTTTGGATTGCCTTCTTATTTTCATCAAATAGGCCTGCTTTCACTCAAAGTCATACGATTTGTCATTTGGCACTTGGCAGGTAGTTCTACTAACTGGGCACACTGAATCTCGCACAATTAAGTTGTGACTTCACCCTCCCGAGTCTTGTCTGGACATGGAGATTATATCAAGCTTCCCTGCATCGAGAAAGAACAGTTCGTTACCTTTGGTATCAAATTCTGGCCAAATTTACACATGATGATTCATTAATTGAAAGGTACTTATTACAGTACTAGTCTAGGTCATCACCATCACTTCCAAGGGAAGTGAGGGTGAAGCTCCCACTTGTTGATTCAAGCATCACCATTGCAAAATTTGTTGTAAACAATTCCTACATGTTGTTTTCCATGGATCGGGTGAGCCTACTTATTCTTCATCTGATACATTTTACTTCTACAATTGATTTTTCAATGCTATAATTATTGACATCCTTTTTTGGTTTTGCAGGACTATAGTAGCCTGATAAAAGATAGTATGCCTATTTTTCCATTTGAGAGGGCACAAAAAGATGGAACTGGTCCAAATTCAACTCAATTTTCCAAGGCCAAAAATGTATTGGCAAGTGGACACAGTAATGGCGCCATAAACTTTTGGGATGTCTCATGCCCAAATCCAATTCCTATTTGTTTCACTCACTCAGCAGGTAATGTAGCAGGAAATTTCTATTTTGGAATCTCGAAACACATTTTCTCTTTCTTTTTAGTCGACCATAACAAAGAGGTTGTAAGTTCGAGTCACCCCAAGAGAAATGTGGGGAGTTCTTGGAGGGAAGGATATCGAGGGTCTATTGGAAATAGCCTCTCTACCCATGGTAGGGGTAAGGTATGCGTACACATAACTCTCCCCAGACCCCAGTAGTGAGATTATACTGGGTTGTTGTTGTTGTTGTTGTTGTTGTTGTTGTTATGATTATAACTATTTGTACTTTGTATGGGTAAAGGAGTGTAGTCAAAGTTTTCTATGTGGGATCTTTTTCTTTGAGGAAACAAGCTATTTGTTCTCATACTAGGTGAATCCTAAATATCTTGAACTGACTATTTGTAATTCTGTAGGAGAGATAACTTTTAAAGGCATACTCTGTCACGACCCAAAACCTATGGGTTGTGATGGCGCCGGACACCACTGTCAGGCAAGCTAACCCCTTAATCAGTTGAAATACCTTCCTGTTTAACAATTTTGAAATCTTGCGTTTTTCTGCATTTCATAACCAAATGATTAAAAATTCTCGTAAATTAAATACGGCAGGAAATCCACTTAATATAGTAAAAGAAATACCAACACATCCCCAGAACCCGGTGACACAAGTACATGAGCAACTTCTAAGAATTTAAACAATTATACAACGCTTGTCCGAGGAACAAATTGGACAAGGGCATTAAAGATAAAATGGAAATACATAGATAGGAGACTCTGTCAGCTGCGGAACGCCTCCGGATGAATGCAGCCCGTATATGTCTCCAAATCGATCACTGTACTATAAAGGTACCTGTGCAACAAAATGCACAGAAAGTGTAGTATGAGTACATATACATATATGTACCCAGTGAGTATCCGGTCTAATCTCGAAGAAGTAGTGACGAGAGGTCGACTAGATACTCGCTAAGGTCCAGCAATATAATATATAACGAGATTTGGCAAAATCAATAGGAATGTGAATCAGTAAACAACAAGTACATAGCAAGTAATGTAACCAGGTGAATATCAGAAAAATGAACAACAAAGTGCCAAAATCCTCTCATAACCAATACCTGACAATCCCGTTACAAGTGACTCAGAACTCAAGTGATCATACACACACCAGGACAAGACAACCGGTCGGAGTCATAAGGGTGGTCATAAGGACTGAGGTCATAAGCTAACCCACGATCGCGCATCATACCTGCGACTTGTGTGCTGACTCGATAACAAGTGCATATAAATATATAGGTACATATGTGTACCGACTCACCAGTGAACTCAACAGGATTGTGCCAATACCACTGTAGCCAACTGGGATTGAAATCATAATATTTCACCTTTCCATGTCATTTCAACAACAATCACAACTTACAATAGATACAAGGTACAAATAAGGCACATAGAGGCATGATCGTGAGTCCTAAAGCTACCCGACATAGCAATATAGTCGCCACGTACGGACTCTCGTCACTTGGTACGTACGTAGCCCCCGCAACATATATATACAATAAATAGAGTACCTATGGGGAGAATTCCCTCTTACAAGTTTGGAAAGGAGACTCACCTCGTGTCGAATCTACCTCTCGGACCAAGAACGCGCCCGCAATTCCGAACTCTACAACCGAGGACTCGTAATTGGAGTAGGAAATATCCATACAATATTTTTGGAAAAGATTGCACCGTACTCCTTTAGAACCGCAAAAAGTTTTACGTTATTAAGGTGCTAATAATTCCCGTTGGAATTGTTTGGTTGCAAAAATATTTTTGAAAGCTTGTAAGAAAATTCTAACGCCTAGTATTGTGTTTGTATTCAAAACAAATGAGAACATGAAGTGTTCTCGTTCTTTACTGTAACAAGTCTTAGCTTTCATAATAAGAGAACAAAATGCTCTTGTACTTTTACACATTGCTTTTACAAATAAAATATTAAGAATGATATGTGTTATAATTAACACATTACTTGCCACCTAGCTAAAATGACAAAGAGTCATTTGGTTAAGAGTTGGCTTACTTCCACATGTGGTATATATATATTTATTTATCCACTTATTAGTTAATCGGGTAATATTTCGTTACCCGGTAATTAATCCATTATCCGCATAATTATAAATTGTCTTAATTTAATTAAAATACTATCCACTTTTAATATACCTTATCATGTCCATGTGGTACCTTGTATGGTACTAGTCCATAATTATCAGATTGTAGCGCTCGAACCGTACTTATCCCAAATTGGCCATTTTCAACGAAACTCGTTTTCTTTAACTTGCTTCCCCTATCACCTTCACGAATTTACTTATCACTTGTTTGAAATAGCATAATCCTTATAAATTCAAAATAAATCTCATTTAGAAAAACGGGGTCTGATAACACAAAATGACCGATCGGGTCGTTACATACTCCTTATGGAAAGAGACAGCTACTGAGAAATTTGGTTAGGAATGAGATTGGTTGACAGACAATGACATTTGTCATCTCCTTGAGTAGTATAAATCATGTAAAGGGTCAGTTTCTGCTTCTTGAATCAACACATTTGCTGATTGAGGGAGGATCTGTTGTTAAAAGCCAAGCTTATCAGAAGAGGGCATTGCTTTTATAATTGGAAACAATTTGGTGAATTGGAAAACAAATCTTCTACCTCGAAAAATAACTCGAAATGAAAAGTGTTTCAGCCACCACAACTTTTCATTAAGGAAGTTAACTAGGAATCTTGAATTGACAAAGAAAGCAGAACTGGAAAGCTTTTCTCCCTAACTGAAGGAAAGGGGGGGCGAGAAGCTTAAGGTTCTTATTGGAAAAGTTGGATCCAAGAGAAATAAGGTGCCTTATGTCAAAGCGCTTCTCAACTTTATAAATCAACATTCTAACTTGTCAAACACGGTACTATGGACTCTAGCAACCACTCGTATCATTGCACTTTATGCTGTTGTTGATACTTATGTAATGAATTGTCAGGTGAACTTTTACTACTTTATCTAACTTAATTACCATTCGGTTTAAGAAAAACTAAAATGATGCATCTTCAAGGTTTGTAAAATTTACAGAGGCTTACTTTTTGTGGCGATGTCTCTTGTTTCTTATTCTTTGTGTTCTCTTCTCTGACTATGTTGATGCACTTCTTGTGAATTTTGTTATGTTTTATTGATATGCTCAAAATTCTATAATGTTTAATTCTTACTTCTTTTATTTGTTGTACTAATATATTTTTTTGTATCTATTTTACATGCATCAAAATTATGTCATCTAATAAGCTATGGATGAGACTTTTTCATGATCGACTTGCAAATTCTGTGTTTGATCAACCTTCATCACCATCATCTTCAAACGAACAAATTCATAACCTAACGGGTTAGTAGATTAAATATTCTATTTTTAATAAGTCTGCAGTTCCTGGATATGTGCATGTGGAAATGGCAGAGAAACCGTTGTCGTGTCATGTAACATGTTGATTGTCTTTTAACATGCGGATAATAGCAGCAATATTTTAGATCTCTTTTATCATGTGGATGTTATGAAATAGATATAACCGGTATGGGAACGAATATCGAATATGCTCAAACATTACATCTCTTCGAATAGATGTTTAGTTTAAAAGGTGTCCCTAATCTTTCAGGATTTCCAGTTGGCATTTGAAGCAGAAACTTGTGTGCCTAAGTGTGAATTGTCAAATTTCTATCACATGTTATAGTAGTTAAATATAAGCTTGAAGACATCAAAGCCTGAAGTCTACTCTATATAACTGCGGACTAAGTTATCCTTGTTGCAACTGAGATTTATTAATAGAAAGCTAGAAACATATTGATTTGATTATTTAACAATAGCTTTTATCTTTGAAAAGAAATGCAAACCTCTTTAAATTGTGTTAGTAATTAATTTTTCTAAGATTTTGTACTTCACATATTCAATAAATATGTTTGTAAAAAGACTATATATATATATATATTAGATAATGTGATTTTAATTTGAAGGATAATTTTAGAGTCTCTCTAGACAAGTGTGAAAGCATTGGTAACGAAAGGATAACTTGAAAAATTTAGATTCTTGAATACACTTTGGAAGTTTTAGTCACTAGAATTCGTTAATATATTTTTGTGTTTGTTTTTCTAGTTGATGATATTTCCTGATTATTGATATTCACAATTACACAAATAAGAGCGGACACATTTCTCTGTCTTTAATTTTGAAACTCATCTAGTATTGTTGGACTATCTGGTAGATGTAAGTTATTGCTCGCGTCCTTTATTAAATATTCATCGTTTTGCATCGTTTGTATGACTGAGCACTAAATATATTGAGGTCTCTTGTTTCTTCTTTAGTAGTTTATTCTTTATTTCTATACTGACATAAACTTATTCTTTTATCAGATCAAGGATTTGAAACTTTGGAGATCCTTCCCTTGAAGGTAGTATAGAGCAAGTTGAAGCACAATAAGTTTTAATTTTGCTAGGGGTGGTTTAAAGATAGTACTCTATGTACATTTGCTACAATTTTATTCTCTTTTTAGGAGTTGATAGAAATGATGTTGAGCAATGTGGATAGGTATATTTTCTAATAGTGTGATGCTTTAGTCCATTGTATTAACAATGAAGTTTTTATGAATATTGATTATTTGATTTACATATGAATGTGTCTATATATGTGTATAATCATACAAAATAATTAATTATTACTATTTTGTAATATATATATATCTCACATAAATGGAAAAAAATTTGCCTTTAAAAGTATCGTTCGAAAGTAACAAACAATTAACGAAGGGAGTTTTGGTCGTTAAAAGCACTTAGATTGGCAGCTTTAGTTGTTCGTCATTAATGCTTTTAACGACATGATGATTAAGCAGTGAAGGGAAAATCCTATCGTTATAAAGGACATATAACGACCAAAATTTATGTCGTCGTTAAAGAATCTATAATGACCGGATTGAAATCCGGTCGTTAACTTTTAACGTCAAGGCTTTTAACGACCGGTGACGATCGAATTTTTTCTGGTCGTTATTGACTTATAACGACCGGATTTGGACTTTTAACGACTGGATTTTCCCTCGCTAAAAGCCTATTTTCTTGTAGTGGCAGTACATGGGGGATCTCCCAGAATACGTCTGTAGTCCCCAATTTAAATATGCAGTACAACAGGGATCTCCCAGAATACGTCCGTAGTCCCCAATTTAAATATGCAGTGCAAATGAATGCCAGATAAGGTTTAATTAAACAATTCAGCAAAAATTACAGGCAAGGAAAAAGATAAAACTAATTAAACGTGGAGTACATAGTATCAAATAGGGAATTTAGGTAAAACAGGTAGAGATGTTCCTTCCTAATCTAGACTACACAAATAGCACATTAAACAGTGTAATAAGAGTAAAAGGATTAGTGGCATGGAAAGGAAAAATGAAATTTAGCAACAATGGCCCGTGTACGTACTTGTCACCTCACGTACACGGCGCCCATACAACAAATAACATCGAAACAACCTAAGGGGAAGTCCCCAACACAGAGTTAGGCAAGTTACTTCGACTTCTCAACTCAACCCGAAATCACGTTCTTGCCACGAGTACCCGACTCCGAATGGCCCAAATATATTCAATTCAATTGCATAATATAAATATCACTTTAAGAAATCAATCTAGCTAATTAGTTCGAAGCTAATACACGAAATTAGGAAATTGCCCAAAAAGTCCCCCGGGCCCACATCTCGAAATCGGATAAAAATTACAGAATCCGGGCACCCATTCACTCACGAGTCTAACCATATAAGAATTACTTGAATCGGATACCAAAATCCCGATCAAAATTCAAAAACTTGGCCTAAGAACTTTATCCAAATTTTCCCAATTTTCCACCATAAATTCGAAATTAAGGATGGATTTAAGTGTATATTCATGGAAATTCATCTAAACCGAGCAGGAATTGTGAGCACGTAATTTTTTCACCCACTCTACACTCCTACAAATTCGATACAATGAATTAATTTTACAAATTGTTGGTGAATTTTAGTGATTAATCGTGAATTATTTGCATTTTTGCATATTCGTAATTTGTAACGACCCCGCCGGTCGTTTCGTGTGTTGGGAATCCGTTCCCGTGAATGACTCTTCCCATAGCGACTACTCGTGCCTTATGACTTGTGTGGGCCGGTAGTTCGAGATTCAGAAGTGTTTTGGCCAGTTCAGGAACACTTGGTTCCTGAAGGCTAGCCTATTTGGCTGATTTTGGTTCCGAGCAGCATTTTGAGCAATCGACCTCGGAATCGAGTTCTGACAGCTCCAGCAGCTCCGGATGATGATTTCGGACTTGGGAGTGTGTTCGCCTCGGGTTTCTGATGACCCGGGAGTATTTCGGCACCTGAATTGGAATTCAGGATTTCATGTGATTTGGAATTCAGCCTGGAATTGGACCTCGTGATATCATGGTCCGAATGGAATTCCGGAACTGGCAATAGTTCCGTACAGTCATTTATGACTTGTCCGCAAAATTTGGGGTCATTCCGAGCAGTGTAGACCCGTTCGGCGTATTGATGAGCCGTTGAAATTTTTCTTGAAATCCTAAGTTTGATCTAAGGGGTTTTGGAGAGTGATTCTTGGTTTGAATGATGTTTCTAGTGTTCTGAGAGCTCGAGCAAGTCCGTCATGTGATTTGGGACTTGTTGGTATAATTTGTCGAGGGCTCGGGTGGGCCTAGGGGTCTCCCGGACCCCGACCGGGATCAAAAACCAGCAATTGAACTGCTGGTGGGAGTTTACTGGTGTGACCGCACCTACGGTCCATGAGCCGCAGGCGCGAGGTTCGCACCAACGGAATTCCTTGCGCAGGTGCGGCTCCTTCTGCAGGAGCGGCCTTTTTTTTTCCCGCAGGCGCGGCTCCGCAAGAGAGGACAAAGGCCCACAGGCGCGACCTTTCCCAGGGGCCCAGGCCATCGCAGGAGCGGTCTATTCTCCGCAGGCGCGGCTCCGCAGGCGCGGACAAAGGCCCGCAGGCGCGAGAAAGTTGCCCAGTGCCCAGGCCATTTCCGCAGGCGCGACCCAATTTCTGCAGGTGCGAGTCCACCCCTGCGATCTATAAGTCGCAGGTGCGGAAACTGCTGGGCAATTCCATTTAAAAAGCCAAGTCGCGAATTCATTTCCTAAAAACACATTTCTTCCATGGTTGACGACCCCAAGAGCTCCAGAACAGATATCTTGG
>ML250520.1:810-34177 GCA_005239495.1 Nicotiana undulata
CGTGATGTCGCTCAACGTTGTTGTAAGACAAACCAATCATAAATTATCACCACAATTGATCGCCCATAACATTTTAAAAATCAAATAATAAAAATGATTAAGCGATATAGTAGTTTATGGGATCTTGATCGATAAAATACTATATATATATATATATATATAGTATTTTATCGATCAAGATCCCATAAACTACTATATCGCTTAATCATTTTTATTATTTGATTTTTAAAATGTTATGGGCGATCAATTGTGGTGATAATTTATGATTGGTTTGTCTTACAGCGACGTTGAGCGACATCACGGCCTACAATGGGAACGACATAGTGACACAAACACACTACAATATAATTGTGTGTCGTTTTTAAAACATCACTATTAATAACAAAATGATATAATATTCGAATTTGAATTTAAATGCAATTTGAGTAGTTTGCGTTGAGGAGCCAAGTATGGTGTCGAGAAAAAACTACTTGGCAGTTAGACAACATATATATATATATGCAATGTTATATAATAACAATCAACTAATTTAACATTTAATAATTCAAAGAACAAAAACACATGTATACATAGGGTATTCAAAATTCAAAATTTGTGGCTAGAGATATCGATAAACTTAAAATGGAGTCATTGGCCATGTAGTTGGAAACCCCATGTTTGCCAATAGAAATGTTGGCCCACTTCCACACTGGATATATCGTACAACCCCTTTAGAGTATTGATGGAACATGATAGAACATTCATATTGCCTTGCCAGTCATACTGAAATACGTTTTTCTGGCCAAAGAATCATTCAAATTTTTAGATAGCCGATTAAAGTTAATTTTAAGTTAAGAATAATATTTTCACTGGCATCATTATAAAGATAATCATTATTGAAAATATATAAAGTTTTAGAAATTGGAATTTCAAAATAGAAATATTTTCTGAAAGATAACAGCATACCAAATAAGAGTTCAGGTCGTAGTAAAAGAATCATGTCATAAACAAAGAATCGTTCATATTGTGTCAACCTTTGTGCTTTTCCATAAATACGAGTTATTATTTTTCTTTGTGGATATTTTAGGTTCCAATGACACCAATGAGAATGGTGCAAAAATAAAATTATCGCTACGACAGTTGAGAAAACGTTCGTCTTTTTTCATGTAGTGTGCCTTAATTATTGTCTAACGATTATCTATGATTTTATCTAGAAGGTTTAAATTTTAATGTTATTTACATATAATTCAAATAGCTCAAATATTTGACATGGTTAATTTCAAATATCAAAATGGAGTCATACTGAAAAAAGAAAATTTACTGGCTAAAGAAAAATTCTAAATTTTTAAATAGCCGACATAAATGAGTTTTGAATTAATTAAGGATAATATTTTCACTTACATTATTATAAAATTAATTATTATTGAAAAATAAAATTTTTGAAACTGAAATTTTAAAATAGAAATATTTTTGGAAGACATCAACACACCAATAAGAGTTTAAGTAGTAAGTAAAAGAGTCAAGTCGTATCCAAAGAGTCCTTCATAGTCTAAACTTTCGATTATTTTGTGATAAATATGAGTTATTATTCGATTTCTGACTATTTTTAGGATCTATGACACTGGCGAGAATGGTACTAAAAAATAAAATATAATAATAAGTAGGAGATTTGAGAAACAATTAATCTTTTTTCACGTAGCATTTCTTAATTAATTAATATCCAATGATTATCTATATTTATCAAGAAGATTTAAATTTTAAGATTGTGAGCGCGTGATTTTTGCTCGCCATATCATCCTATAAAAATCTCAATAAATTATTTGATTTCATGAATTTTGGTTGAATTTTAGTGATTAATTGTGAATTGTTCACATTTGCATTGATTATAATTCATCTTTAAAGTTATTAAAATTGCATCACTATTACTAGAGAATTTTGAATTCGTTATCTATTAATCGAATTAAATAATAGACGAATGATGAGTATTTGATATAATGTAGTTGTCAACAACTAATTACTAAAATTAATTATTTTTTATCCAATGAAATCGCGGATTTAATTAAGAATATAAAATTAATAATTTTTATCTTTAATTAATCCATGAAGCGAAGTCAAAAATTAGTTGTTATATTTTAATTTAATTAGGATTAGTATTAATTAAATTGAGGATTTTAACTAGGTTTAAAATAATGAAGAAAATCGGACCTGGGCCAAAACAACCAAGGCCCAAGCTGCCCAACCCAATGGACCCTATGACCCGGCCGGCCTATTGGATTAATAAATCAATCCCAGCCGTTGATCTATTGTGATCCAACGGCTGGGAACTCAACCTCCTAATCAAATAAATATGTCCTAACACTACCCCCTCCCCCATACGCCCAAAGTCTAATACCCCCTCCCCACTCGTCTCCCACCTCTCTCTATGAGACCAGCCGTGTCCGCCACAACCCCACCACAACCGCCGTAGCCCCGCCGTCTGCCACCCTAGCTCCGCCGCCCGAACATCGCCTCCGGCGGCGGAAGTCAACCAAACTCAACCAAAATTTCACCCTACTACCTACTCGTCACCCCCAATCACCTCCCACCATCGTTTTCCCCAAAAACTCAACCAAAATCACCCTATTTCGGATCTAAAAATCTGAAAATTCGAAAACCCATGTCTGGTCGCCTCGAAGACTTCTAATAGCTCCAACCTACACGGATCGATAGTTCTCAACGAAGACTATTGATCTCTGTGGGTTTGAGCCATTTTCAAACCCTACCGAAGTCCGGCGACTTGGATTTCCCGGCCAAAACGACCCCACTGCCCGGTACCCCCTTTCTTCTCTCTTCTTTAATTATGTTTAAATCACCTAGATTAATATCAAAATTATTATGTCAATTAAATGTCGCCTAGGTTTGGATTAGTTGTTCAACATTATGAATTTTCCGTTTACTTCCTTACTAAATGATGTCTTAAAATCAGTTGCGAGTTGTTTGCCTCACTGAATGGGTATTAGATTTTATATGGTATTTCTTCTGCCGCATGTTCCCTTGAAATATCACTGCCTCCTCCCACATTTCGTGTCTTTTTGATTAATTGCTTGCATGCATGTTTAATCGTATTGGTAATTGTGTTAGTCGACTAGTTAAGGCTTCACAAATGAGTTTAGATGAATTTTAATTCAAAGGTTGATAATCCTATTAATTCTAAGCATTCTAGATGTCTCCTTGATTCTGGTATTCTTGTATATGTTTGGTTATTAACGTTCACTACGAATCTGCACATCAAATTAATTTAGGTTACTTTTTCCTTTTTTGATTTCCTCCTTTCTTAACCTTTTCTGGATTTTGTTTAGCCGGGAATGTTCTTTGTACGTTTGTTTTTGTCCAATACTGCCTTGGTTACTCTCACCTTCATCGAATTCAGTTGGTCTTATGCACCCCATCCCCTATCTTCCTAATCACTAATTGTATTTTGTTAATGATAGTTGATCCATTAGGATGTTATGATTATGCTCGAAGATTCCTTGACTCTTAACTAATAAATATGGGCTAAGTATAGTTTAATCTTAGACCTTTAAGTTAAGGCAAATTTATTAATCAATCACAAGAGTCCATCGATTAGTAATCATACTCAACCAAGAGTCAAATTTAAGTGATAAACCTTCAAAAAGGGACTTTGTATGGCTATGCTAGTACTTTAGAGGAGATAACTAAGTCTTAATTTGAGGTAACTAATTAGGTGCAATTGTTAAACTATTTATTTCAATCGACCTAACTTAAGTCTTAAAAGTGATTCACTTAAGATCAAAATAAGTTTAAAAACCAGCTTTGTTAAGACTAATTAATGAGTTAATCACTCATTTAAGCTAGTTAAACTATAATTGCTAGGTAAACACTACTTGAAATTATTCAAAACCTATTAACTCAAATTAACTATTGTTTTAACGATTAGTCAATTCAAGTGAGCTAATTGAGCAGTAAGGGATTAATCACCTTTAATTAGTAGACCTAGTCAAGAGTAAAAAATAATTAGGCTAATAGCTTGGATGACCTAAGTCTTAGACAACTAGCTAAGACCAATTAACTAAGCTCAAGAACAAATGACTAACGTAGTCTCACATTTAAATGATTTCGACTCTTTCAACCTAGAAACTAATTTAGGTAGCCTTTTAAGTAATTAATCAAAGAAAAAAATCTGTTTAGGATAATTAATTTAGGTGTCATCTAACTAAAAAAAAATCTTTTAACCTAAGTTAAGTTAAGAAATTTGAGTCGACTAACCTTAATTAAGCCTAATTAGACTGATCAATTAATTAATTCAAATCTAGGCTTAATAATTGGTTAAGTCTCTGATTTTAGATAGTCAAATTAAATTAACCTAACCAAATCACTTAGCTTAAGTTAAAGGATTAAATTGATTGACCTACTTTAATTAATTAACTTAAACATAAGTAATTAATATGAATCTAATTCTAGGCATTTAATTAATAAACCTTTAATTAATTAACTCAACCTTGGTTTAGAACGACTAGTAGTCACCTGAAGAACTTAACTAATGTTAAATAATAACCCAAGTAAGTAACCATAGTTACCCAAGGGTAAATATATGGACTTCAAAGGGTATATTAGGTAATGTATAATAGAAAATCAGATTTTTAAGGGTAGAAAGGTCTTTACTAGGTAAGAATATTCTAGAATAGGGGCAGTTGTCCAAAAAGATAAGGTTGACAGCTGCCCTATGTACTATTATGTACTATTTGCAGCTTTTTGAATGAGGGATATTCCAAAAGATACCCCATTCCCAAATACCTATAAAGGGACCCTCTCTTCACACTTTAAGCACCTTTTTTTGTCTAAGAAAGCTGCTAAAAAAGTCTGAATGCAGAATTCCACACACACACATATATCATTCTGAAAATACATGAACAGTTAAAAGAAAAACAGAAAAACAGAGCAACTTTTTACTGAAAACAAAAAGTCAGTAGAGAGGAAAAAAAAATCTGGTCATCTTTGAACAAAGGAAAAAATCAGTGTTGTTTTTGGATTTGGGAGTCCTCTTTCTTCCTGGTTTCCTCTGGTTTGTTGGCTGCTGTTACTGCTTTGGTTTCTCATCCTTCTCCTAGCTCCTAGCTGATTTCCTCTTGTCTTGACCTTTATTTGGTCAAGCCTTGTGCTGCTTTTTCTCTTTGAAGGTATGTAACACTGCACTTCTATGCGAAATTATTAAATCCAAGACTGGTATTGAAATTATTGGTTCATGTTGTGTTTCTTTAAGATCGTGTGAATCTTAATCTTCTTCTCCTCCATTCTTGATGTGAAAACTGAAGTAAAGTTATTATTACCTAAGTGTATGAATGTAACTCCTGAAATCGGCTTTATTATTTGGTAAATGCCTGTCAATACATTAGGCATGTGGTAGTTAGATGTTAATTTTATATTTGTTTAGCATATTGGGGTGATTTGCACTTGGGTATATGCGTTTGATTCCTTAATAATCAAACTCACTCCATGATGAGTGCATAAATCTTGGCATGGTTGGTTGAAGTTTACCCTTCAAAAGGGTACAAAGTGTGTAGTCAAAAGGCATTAGAGTTGAGGAATCTGAACTTTTGAATGGTCAGGTTCATCCTCTAAAAATACCTAAATAATCAAAGTTCCATATAATTTAGAATTATGTTGTTAGTAGCACTAAGGTAGATGAATTTGACTTATTGATAGTCAAACTCACCCCCATATTAAGTGCTTAAACAAGCTGCTCATGACCCTGAAGTTATCTCTTTTGGGGTGTAGAATAAGTAGTCAAAAGGCTTCTTAGAGTGAAGAATCAGAATCTCCTAAAGTGATCTGATTTTATCTCTATAAAAGCCCACAAAATTAAAGCTATGGTACAATTTCCAAGAGGAACAAAAGGTAAAACCAATAAGAGCTGAATCTAACCCTTTTTATGGCCAGACTCAGACTATAAAAGCATGAAGAATGTTTGTTCCTCTAAGAGCATCATCAAAGACTGAATCTAACCATCTTCATGGTTAGAAACACCTTTTAACAAAGCTTAGAAGTATCTTCAATGCTGTCAAAACAGCCAAGTGTTGGACTTAATGTCAAAATTTGCTCTATTTGTGTTCTTTGTTCATTAAAGAGACTTAGCGAGTAAGCCTCTATGTAGCTTTAGACTTATGTTAGCGTTGGCATTAAGGGTTTAAANCCGTTAAGACGTATTAAGTGTTTACCCTCTTTGTCAGAATTTCATGTGTAAATCCGAACTTAAAATGCTTGAAATCTGGTTGTTCATCTATGTGTGATCATAACAGTAAAATGACCTCTTAAATGCTTCTGTGATTTAATCTTATATCCGTGAAGTCATAATAGAGTCATTAGATGGCACCAAAGGGTAGTGAATCTGACCCCTTCACGGTCAAGTTCACACCATAAGATGTTTAAGTGTTGGTCCTGGACAACTCAGACCTTATGTAATCGGATGTCACTATGGTGACAGCATTTAAAAGATTGAATCTGATCCCCAGAAATGATCATATTAAGTCTTTTGCAGTGCACATAAACCTGTATAGTTTAGTCGAGACTAAGGCTGAAGAATACAGGTCTCGAAGGACGAAGGTTGTTGGCTTGCATAGGAGTAGCAACCAAACTCTGTTCCTCTTATTTTTCTTATTCTTTAGAAAAACCTGTATTTTAATTTAAGAACAATGTAATAGCGTATTTACAGTCTATTGTATACATTTTTTTAGTTGTAATAAGGACTGGACTATATCGAAATTTGTAATTCAGTTACGTTTCTTAGAATGTCTATCATAACAGTTATGGAATCCGGAATCGTAGACTCATTAATTGTGTTAAATCATTATTCTAACAATCAAACTGTTCGAGTGATATCAATTATTCCCTAAAAGTACCAGATAATTTTTAACTCAAGAAGTTTGCACAGTCTATTTTTGTTATATGAGCTGTTCTGATAAAGGATCTCTGTTAGAACTATGAGCAATATACAATTATTCGTGTATGGTATGTAGGTCAAATGGCCGAAGAAATCTGATGCAAGTAACGTTATTATTCGTTATCCAAAATCTTTTTTTTTACAACACAAATGTTACATGTATAGGCGCATCTGCTCTTGATGGTTTAACTATTTAATTTCGAATCATCTCAAAACTAGATACAATTAGGATTGGCCAAAGAGTAGAAATAATCTGGGGCTAAAACATGGCCATAGCCCGAAACCTGTTATCTTTAGGATATTGGATGTTATTTTAGGCAATCCTTAGGTAGAACGAATACCTTCAGTTTGAAATTAGACAAAAATTGATCATTACCTCAAAATTACTCTAAACTACACTCGGGAGTGGCAACTCATGCCCCCGTCCCTCAACTTCAAACACTAATAAAATTGCGCATAACAACCACGAGTGCATTTCATGTGACGTGTTTTCCATGTGCTCAAAAACAACAAGTGCACGCCATCGTGATTTGTTCGAGATAAATCTATAAACGTCCTAATTGACTTTAAAAATACTCCTTCAAGTGGAAAGAATAAAGAATAATCATATCGCCTCAAATATGCATTATAAAACCGTCATGACCATAGTCTTGACTACGTAATCTACACTCGGGCACGACAACTCATGTCCCCGTCTTAAACTTCAAATTATATTAAAATCACGTGTCGCAATTACGGGTGCATTTCATGTGGCGTAATTGTAACATGTACAAAAGCATAACGAGTGCACGTTCTCGTGACTTGTTTTCAAGATAAATTCATACTTATCAAAAGTGGCTAAATTTCAAAGAGTGTAAATATGCAACGGGCTAAAACACGTAAATAATCAGATAATTTAGGCCAAATAATAATAGTTAAGCGACCGTGCTAGAACCACGGATCTCGGGAATGCCTAACACCTTCTCCCGGGTTAACAAAATTCCTTGCTCGGATTTCTGGTCGCAGACAAATCAAGACAGAGTCTAAATTTCCTCGATTTGGGATTTCAATAAACGGTGTCCCGAAGCATCGTCAAAAATTCGGGGGGCGACTCTGAAATAATAAATAAATCCCAAAATCGAATAATGTCACTTTAATTGGAAAAACTTCCTCATTACCCTTCATCAATACGGGGGTAGTGAAAAAGGAGGTGTGACAAAGATTATTTATATATAACCCAAATAACTCTAATATTTGACATGGTTAGCTTCCACGCATCGGCGCGGGTGATAATACTAGTTCTGGTATTAGTAAAAATTTCATTGCATATTTGAACATTAAATAATTAGCTATAAATTATTTTTGGACCTAGTTTATATTTTGTAATACAAACATGAGTGCAATTAAAATTTTATTATTTTATACAAATAGTTTGGTGAAATTAAAATTTATTATTTTGTATGATAATATAATAACCAAAAGATACATGTATAATTCATGTGATTAGTTAGTATTAACATAGTTTAAGAATCAAAAATAAAATTACGGAAATACTCAAAAAAATATTTGGAGATTTTATGGATTTTAAATTTCTAACAGTTAAGATTTTTTTTATATAATTCTAATCAAACAAAAGACAGAAATAAGAGAAAAGAAAAACAAGAGATGAAAAAAAAATATTTTGCCAAAAAATATATATCTGTTAATTAAGCCTCTATTATCACTATACAATACTAATTAAACACCAAAAATAATTCCTAAAGCAAAATTACATAGATTGTACTACCTAAACCCTCCCCACTCTCCTAAATTACACAGAACTCGCGCATTTCAGCCACACTACATTGATGGTACCGCCTAAACCTTCCCCACTCTCCTAAAATTACAGAGAACTCTGGCGCCATTTCAACTTCTTCTACCCACTATCACAATATGGCTAATCCTTTCCATTATCTTTCCCAACTAATAGATTATCGCACACCAGTCTCTCACAAGCTATCGTTTGGAAGCTTCTCAATTCCACAATTCATTCGGCTAAGTGGTAAGTATTTTTTTATCAATCTAATTTATCCAGTATATTGTAGATATGTTGAAAGCTTTTGCTCATTATAATTGGGATTTGAGGCCTAATTTAATTATTAGTACTATTTTTTTTATTACTATCTAAAGATTTTTAGAAATCAATAATGCTACTGTAATCCTTTTACATTATTAGGAAAGAACGTTTGTTAGAAAAATGACTCCAAATCGCGAGTGGATGTACAGAAGGTTAACGAGAGGTTTGTATAATCCAGAATTCGTAAGGGGTGTTGAGCAATTTATTGAGTTCGCAAAGAATCATCAGGAAGGGAGGGATGGTGAGAGACTAAGGTGCCCATGTAACCGAAAAAGTGTCAGAATAGAAATTTTGAAGATGTTCTTACCCCTCATTCGATCCGAGTGATAGGGATGAATTACCGAATCCTGATGCGCAGAAATTTTATGATATGATTGATTCTGCAAATCAAGAGGTGTGGCCTGGCTGTGAAACACATTCTCAAGTGTTAGATGTTGCACGTTTATTGCATATCAAGTTTGAACACCATCTATCTGATAGATGTTTTGATGACATTTGGCAATATGTGAATGAAATGATTCCTCCTGATAACCTAATGCCAAAATATTTCTATGAAACTAAGAAGTTAATGCAGGGAATGAACATGCCAATAGAAAAAATCTACAGTTGCATTAATGCCTGTATGATTTATTGGGGAGAAGACAGTGAACTTAGCCATTGCAAGTTTTGTCGTCGTCCCAGGTACAAGCCTACTAGGCAAATATCTAATTCAAAGAGAAATCTTGTACCATTCAAACATATGTACTACTTTGCCCTCAGTCCACGGTTGCAATGATTATATGCTTTCGACATGACTGCTGCACATATGCGATGGCATGCTGAGCATGAAGTTGAGGAAGGTGTGATGCGTCATTGTTCAGATGCACCCGCATGGAAACACTTTGATAAGATGCGTCCATCTTTTGCAGCTGAAAGTCGTAATGTCAGGTTGGGGCTATGCACAGATGGTTTTCAACCATTTGGAAAAATAGGTCAACAATATTCATCTTGGCCAATAGTTGTGACACCATACAACTTGCCGCCTTGGATGTGTATGAAAGAGTCCTATTTGTTTTTGTCAGTTATAGTTCCTGGGCCGAAAAACCCTAAGCAAAAACTTGATGTTTTCTTGCAACCTTTGATTGCAGAACTAAAAAATCTGTGGAGTATAGGTGTGGACACATATGATATCTCTAAGAAGCAAAATTTTAGCATGCGAGCTACTTTGATGTGGAAAATTAATGATTTTCCTGTATATTCGATGTTTTCTGGATGGGGTACTACGGGTAGGCTAGCATGTCCATATTGTATGGAGAATACATATGCTTTTACTTTGACAAAAGGTGGAAAACAATCATGGTTTGACAATCATTGTAAGTTCCTACCACTAGATCATCCATACAGAAATAATAGAAATTCATTTAGAAAGAATAAAGTAGTCACAACGCATCCTCCCCCGATACGGTCAGGTGATGATATATTGAAGGAGATAAATGAATTAGGGTTAAAAAAGGTAACAGAGCTTGGGGCTGATATTGTTAATGGAAAAATTAGTAAGTTTTCTTGTTGGAAGAAAAGAAGCATATTTTGAGATTTGTCGTATTGGAGTACAAATCTAATCCGACACAATCTAGATGTTATGCACATCGAGAAAAACTTTTTCGAGTATGTGTTCAACACAGTGCTAGACGTAGATGGTAAAACAAAAGATAATCCCAAATCTAGAGAAGACTTGAAAGAGTTCTGTCGACGCCCTGAATTACATGTTGTTGGTGACGAATATCCGAAAGCTTGTTACACACTAGACAAGAAGTCGAAAAAGGTGTTGTGTGAATAGGTGGAGAATCTGAAATTTCCAAATGGATATGTCTCAAATATGGGAAGGTGTGTGGACATGAAAAAACATAAATTGTTTGGTATGAAAAGCCACGATTGTCATGTATTCATGCAAAGATTTGTCCCTATTGCATTTCCTGAGCTATTACCACAAAAAGTTTGGGAACCACTTGCTGAGATGAGCCTTTTCTTTAGGGATCTCACTTCAACAACAATTTGGGAAGAGGATATGGTTAGACTTGAACAAGAAATACCTGAAATTCTTTGTAAATTGGAGCGTATATTCCCTCCCGGCTTCTTTGATTCAATGGAACATCTCCTCGTGCATCTTGCTTATGAAGCAAGGATAGAAGGTCCGGTGCAATATCGATGGATGTACCCATTTGAGAGGTAAAATTTCATTAATATCTGAGATATTGGTTTTATGTTTAGCTCTTACACTCTTCAATTCTTGTTGCTGGTTATTCCAGTGGATTTAGTTTCTTTGCATATGCTGTTGGAGTAATATATGCCGGTGATTTTGACTAGCCTTGTATCTGCATAGATATGGCGATGAATCAAAGCCATAAGGGCAGAGTTTCTGTTATATTCACCATCCTGTTTATGTTTCTACTTGTATCTTTATGTTTCTGCTTGTATCTGTTTACTGCCCTAGGTCAAATTCATGCCTTTATTTATTTGTTTCAATTGATATGAACAGAATACAACATTGATTACTTTGGATCTTGTGTGGGCTGTGAACCTCGTATATGGAAGTGTGAAAATGTTCACTTAGACTTGATATACCTTGTGTGTTCTTGCTTTATTTTAGTCGCCCTTTTGCTTATCTAAGAACGTCATTTTTGAGTTTCCATTGATCTTTGAATGAGATTCAAAATTATAAGAGTGCCTTAACAACAAATTAGGATCATAATAGAATCTGAGCATTACAGAGACTACAATTAGAGTTACAACTTACAAGTATGAACTATGACCACCAAAACTTCATGTAAAATAATAAGTTTGGTAGGGTTAAGTCAAGCACTTCATTTTCATCATCATGAATGACTCACAATTTGAGCTTATGTTTTATTTCCAAGAACCTTCGGAAATTGAAAAATAATGTTCGAAATAAGGCACAAGTTGAAGGATCAATATGCAATGCGTATTTAGTTGAGGAAGCTTCATCTTTTTGTTCACACTACTTCGAACCTCATGTTTACACAAGGCAAAGGAAAGTTCCACGGAATGATGATGGTGGTATAAGTGAAAGGGATGAACGCGATGGTAATCTTTCTATATTTATCTATCCAGGTAAAGCATTTGGGAGATGTAAACAAAGATATATGACTGAAGAAGAACTTGATGCAACTGATATTTATATTTTATTAAATTTCCCAGAAGTACACCTATATATTGAGTAAGACTTCAAGCTTTTGTTTTCATTTGTAGATTAGCAAAATCATCAAAACTTTAACATAATATTTTCTTGGATGTGATTCAAAGGATTTTTATTGACTCCCTTCGTCAAAATTTCCCACAAATTACGGAGAAGGAAGTGGATAAGAAACTTGATGAAGATTTTGCATCATGGTTTAAAAGATATGTGAGTACTTGTACAATATCCTTCCACTTATACTTACCTCACTTATGAGAAACTCTAATTTTTTTATAGGCACGAGTCCATATAGATAATCAGTTCATCAAGGCCCTTGCAGAAGGTCCGTGTCGAATAGCACAACCATGGACTGGTTATATTGTCAACGACTTTAAATTTCACACTAAAAGTCACAGTTCTTCTAGAGCATCTAACAACAACGGTGTATGCATAAAAGGAACTAATTATAGTGCAGATGATAGTGACTACTATGGTGTGATAACTGATATCCTTGAATTGGAAAACAAGGGTAGTCAGTATATAAAGAGAACTATTTTATTTAAGTGCGAGTGGTTTGATCCCACACCAAAGGCAGGAATGCAGATTCACCCACAATATAAACTTGTGGATATCAACCATGAAAAGAAATTAAAGAAGTATGAACCATTTGTTTTGGCAATGCAAGCGGCTCAAGTGTAATATACAACTTATCCTAGCTTACGACGTGATAAGAGTGAGTGGTGGGCTGTGTGCAAAATAAAAGCACGGGGTTTTGTGGACATGCCTCCATCATCTTCACAGTCAACTCCGACAGATGGTGTTGAGCCATTCCAATCTGAGGAAGATGGTTTAACATTTGGTGTGGTACCTGACAATGAAATTGTTCTCCTGAATGATCCTGTGATGACCCAAAGGGTCATTTTAAGAATTTAGATCCAATTCTAGGCTTATTAGCCATAAAAAGACTAATTCTAAGTACCTTGATTTGCGTGCGCAGTTCGGGTGTGAAACCGAAAAGCTTTTATGTTAAAATATGAGAAATAGTAATTTCTAGAGTTAAAATTTGATTATAGTTGACTTTGGTCAACATTTTAAGTAAATAGACCCGGATCTGTGTTTTGACGATCCCGGGAGGTCCGCAGTATGATATGGGACTCGGGCGTATGCCCGAAATGAAGTCCAAGGTTCCAAGCATTCTAAATCAATTTTTTGAAAGAAATTATTTTGCTGAAATATTTATGAAATAAAGAAAAAAATTAATATTTGAAATCATTGGTATCGGGCCCGTATTTTGGTTCCGGAGCACCGTATAGATTTTTTATGATATTTAGGCCTTGACTGTGAAATTTTGTGAAAAACAGAGTTCGTTTGACGTGATTCGGACATCCGGTTGAAAAGTTATGAACTATAAGTGTTCTTGAGGAAAATAATGGGCTTTGAGGTTTAATTCATAGTTTTACATGTTATTTTCATGATTTGATCGCACGAGCAAGTTTGTATGATGTTTCTAGACTTGCGTACCTGTCTGGTTTAGAGCCCCGAAGGCTCGGGTGAGTTTCAAATAGGTTTGGGTTGTGTTGCACTCGTTCTTTCTTATGCTTCGACGTCGTTTCTTCAATCATAAATGATATCATATTGAAAAAATGAGATCCTATTTCTATTTTGAATGAAGTATTAGATCCGTATCGTAATTACGGACCCGTGACAAAAAGAATCATCGAATTTGGACATCGTATGAGGATTTTATGGGCATTTTACTAAGGTTGCCAGATTTTTCAGGTTAATAACGAAATTTCCACTGGCGGCGTATTAAAAATCTGCACTATTTGTAAATATTAAAACCTACATATCTCCTTCATTATAAGGTCAAATTGAGCGATTCAAAAGCCTAACTTGATTAGAATTTCACAAGGAATCCATTGGAGACATAAAAATTGAGTTTCAGGATCGTTTGGCACGAGAAACCATGTAGAATAGTTGGCAGAAAAATATATGTAAAACGTGCAGACTTCTTTTTCTTCTTCAAAATTTCGAACCCCACAGCCTTAGGAACGAATTCCTTCACCAAATATCATCCCCAAGTCATAGGTAATCAATTCTAAACTTTACTCCTTCAGTTACTCATTGTTTTTCATTACTTTTAAATCAAAAACTAAGAATTTTCATGGTAAAAATTGAGGGTTTGGGTAGAATTAGGGAATTTTGTAAAAATCGAATCTTTATCTCGAATTGAGGTCGAATTTTGAAACTAATTGTATATTTGGGTAGGGGTGTTCATAAAAATCTAGAAAACCAACCAAACCGACCAAAAAACCCGATACTTTTTGGTTTGGTTTGGTTTTGGTTTTGAATTTTAAAAACCGTTCAAATTTGATTTGGTTTTGGTTTTAATCAAAAAATAACCGAACTAAACTGACTATAGGAGTAGCTATTTCAAATTTACTATTACACCTATATGTATGTATATATTTATACAAAGTTTCAACATTTTTATGGTGAATGTTAATCGTTTGCACTTTTAGTACAGTTCTTTACCTTTATATTCTAGTTTGATTGGTAGTATTCTCTTGTTAAGTATAAGAATCCATTTCATGTTAAGAAAATATTTTTAATTGAGTCCTTAAATTATTCATCACTATTTGATTCAATTATCATCAATATATTTTATTAAATAATAGATTTCTCAAAGGGCAATTGATTTGATAGTGGCACGTTGAAAATGTGGTTGCCGGAATATGTGTTTGGTAGTGTATGTCTTATATTTAAGAAAAAACCGATAAATAACCGAAAAAACCGAAAAACCGACATAAACCGAATCGAGAAAAACCAACTTAATTGGTTTGGTTTGGTTCTAATATTTGAAAAACCGACTTACTTGGTTTGGTTTCTTTTTAGGGAAAAACCGATCCAAACCGAACCATGAACACCCCTATATTTGGGTTCGTGGGTGAATGGGTAAACGTAATTTGGTCCGAACCCCGAGTTTAGACCAAGCGGGCCCCGGGTCGGGTTTTTACTTTTTTGAGAAAACTTAGAAAAAATTATAACTTTCAATAAAGTTAGTTCCTTTAGCCTTAATTAATGATATCGAGTTAATTATGATTAGATTCGAGCAAGTTAGAGCAAGATTCTAAAGGAAAAGCTATAATTGAGCAGTGAGTAGCCTACGAAATTGAGGTAAGTGTTTGGTCTAACTTTGACTTGAGGGAATAGGAATCCCCACTTGTTTTCTATATGAAATGCATGTGCGTGGTGTATAGGTGAGGTGACGAGTATCTATGCACCACCCAATTTCCCTGTTAAGCATGATCCCTTTCCAGTTCCCAACCTAATTGATTCTTGTCTTAATTGTTCTATGTCCATTATTGTTTCTATGACTACTTGGCCTTGATATTTTATTGTGAGACATTGTTGTGGTTATTTTGGAAAGATTATTGGTTGTTTTAGCTTGATTCCTTGTGGTACAAAACGGTTGAGCGATTTGGTTTCATTTTTGATAATATTGAGGAAGTGATGAGGAATGCAGTTTAACTGTTTTATGATTGTTAAGGTTTACGTGGTTATTTGGTTTCAATTGTTGTGGCAAGTGTATTAAAAGTGTTGGTTGTTCTCTTGATTTTATCATGGTACATAAGACTGAGCTGGGTTGACAGCGTTACAATGTTTACATATATTCTGGTTGGTTTTATTTTGAAATGATCTTGGTTGAAGCTTACGAGCTATACTGTTTTTTGTTTGAAATTTGTTGAAATAAAAGTGTTGTAAAATGCTTGGCCTGAATTGTGAAAGTTTTTTATGAATAAACAAAATTGGTGTGATAAGGAGGTTGTGATAAGGAGGTTGTGATAAGGGTGGATAATTGATTGTGATATTGTGAATAGGTGGGATCGGGTTTGCACACCGCAACAAGACATGATAAGGAAGAATATGCATGTTTTACTGTTTATAAATTAAAGGTTGGAACACTCATTGTTTTATTGTCATTATTTCATACTCTGCTTTTACTATTATTTTAAAATAAAACTTGTTATGTTTATAATTTGTCGAGACATAAATATTGTGAAAGGCTTTGACTTGAAAGGCGGTGATAAGGGGGTTGTGATAAGGGTGGATAATTGATTGTGATACGGGGTGAATATATTGATATGATATGTCTGGTGGGATCGGGTTGCACGCCGCAACAAGGATCAATAAGGGAGGACAATTATATTTTTGATGATTTTCAAAGAAAAACCAAGACTTGAAAACTACTATTTTATATTACTATTTTTCATATTTTGGCACTACTTTTATTTAAAGTTAAAGTTTAGAAATTTGGAAATTATTTGAGAGTTTGTGATGCTGAGGCCTGGAAAAGACGGCTGAGTTATTTCATTGTTGTTGCAGTACCTAATTATTTGTTTAGATTTCCTTCTTGCTTTATAATTATTGTCTCAGTTATATTTTTCTTGTTCATGTAGAATTGTTTTATTGCGTTATTGTATATATTATTGTCACAGGTTATATGTTGTTAATGCCCCGCCGTAGCCTCGTCACTACTTCGTTGAGGTTAGGCTCGGCACTTACTCAGTACATGGGGTCGGTTGTACTGATACTACACTCTGTGCTCTTTTGCACAGATCCAGGTACCGGCAGTAGAGATTTTTAGAGCAGCTATCTATTTTTCGGAGACACGAGGTATATCTGCCAGGTTCGCAGATCCCGAGAGTCTTCTCTTAGTTTGTAGAGACTGTTTTATATTTTTCTCAAAACAATTATATTATTTCTTTCAGCCCATTATTTGTAGTAATCTTAGAAGTTCTTGAATTGTAACACCAGACCTTGGGTAGTCTTAGAGTTAGTTATATACTTAGTTCGTGGTTCGTTTGATTTAATTGATTCTTCTTTTATATTTGGAGTATCTCATTGGAAATCATTTAAATTAAGTTACTTTTAATTTATTTATTTATGCTTAAGTAAATAATCAAAGGAAATTAGTTAATCGAATTCTAAAATTGGCTTGTCTAGCAAGTGTGGTGTTAGGCGCCATCACGATCCCTAAGGTTGGGAATTTGGGTCGTGACAAATCCAAATGGTGAATTCATAAACATAAGAGACGAGGATGATGATTTAGATGATGAGATAGTACTTCATGTTGAATTTGGATCGGACGAAGATGAGGATGCGGATAATGAGGATGAAGAGCTATATGATGAGAATGACAGTGAATAGAGTTAAAGTGCTTCAATCTCTTCAATTATAGAGTCTGAATAAATTAAACATAGTATATAATTTATTTTTATTACTATTTAATTTTCATTTTATAAGAAAAATGTCACGACCCGTTTCCAGGCTGTGATGGCGCCTGTCGTGGAACCAGGCTAGCCAACCATTACAACAATACTCAATTCATTTACTAGAGAAATCTACTCATCATTGGCTAAATTCATAGAAATACGGACATTTTTAATCATTTAAAACAGTCTAACAGAAGAAATAAGCTCCAACAATCAACCTAGGATCTGGAGTCACGCAGTCATGAGCTACTAACATCAATACAACTGAGAATAATAATACTGAAGTTTTAAGTTTCCAATTTCTAATACAGAAGGGAAGAATAGGGAAAAGAGGGACGGGACAGCGAACGCCAGCTGCTACCTCGTCGGCTCTGAGAGAATAGCTGCTATCACCGCTCCGCGTCAAATCTCGGTGCGCTTGGATCTGCACACACAGTGTGCAGGTAAGTAACGAAAATAACCTACGGTCTGAGGAGGTAGTGACGAACTCAACCTCCGTAAATAACAATTCGAATAATGAATATTTTAGAAATTAACCGAGTATATCAGAGACAATATCCGTAAATAACAATTAAATACCATATATGTATCATGCAACTCTCACAGGTAGTCCTCTCGGTACACATAATTGGCCATTGGCCCAGGGAAATCCATCCCGTAACATGTACGACGTGGTGACTCAGTCACTAAGTACCGAGGGAGCAGGCCAATTCAGCCTTTCGGAGAAATCCATCTCCGGGATATCATACTCATCCATAATCTGTACCAGGGAAATCCATCCCTCCATATCTCATAAACAGTATCTGTGCCAGGGAAATCCATCCCTCTATATGTCATATCTCGGACAAATCCATGTCCAGGGAAATCCATCCCTCAATATCTCATATCTCGGACAAATCCATGTCCAGGGAAATCCATCCCTCAATAACTGTGCGCTCACTGGGGGTGTAAAGACTCCGGAGGGGCCGCCAAGGATATGGCCCAAGCGCTATATATATATCAAGCCCACGAAGGGTATATCATCTCAACATTTGGCTCTAGGCCCATACTCAGTCAGAATTACCAGTCTCCTCACAACACTCTCATTATGTAACAGCCCAAACAATGGCAATGCATGATAAATAAATGATTTCTGAGACTGAAATACGAATACATGTATAATAACAGGACTGAGTATGCACAAGTAAAGTTCGCAATAGAAACAACAGTAACGGACCCTTTCCGGTCTCCACATATAGACATGAAGTCTTATCAATTATACTTATTATGTTTCTTTTAGGTTCTACGCATTAATAGCGTTCACAGTACCGATATCATGGTGGAATAACAGTTAACCCGTGCCTGGGGATAAGCCGGGCCACAACAAATCAACCAACACTCATATGCCCGTCACTTGGCGAGTGTATCATAGTAACTATCATCAATTAGCATGTACATTGGGGTTTTGAACCCCTCAGTTCCAAGGTTGAAGCCGTTACTTACCTCGAAACCGGCTCAACTCTACTCCGCCTGGCCCTTTCCTCGAGAATCGGCCTCCAAATGCTCCAAATCTATCAATAATCAATTACATAGCGTCACAATGTGCTAAGGAACAATCCTCAAATAAAAATTTAGCAAAAATACCAAAATCCCAAATTCGGTCAAAACCATACCTTCGGACCCACGTCTCGAAGAACAGAAATTTTCACAACATTAGGTTCCTTGTCTTTTCCCGAGTCCAACCATACCAAGAACACGAAAATCGGACCTCAAATGGTCCTCCAATTCCCCCATTCTTCCTCTCTTAAACCCAAGCACTAACCACCATTTTTCTACTAATTTTACCCATGATTTCAACCTAAAATCGTTCTTAACGCACAATATAACGAGTTTTGAGTCCAAGAAACTTACCTCCTTGAAGAAACAACAAAATCCCTCTTCAAAATCCCTTCAAAACCTCCAACCCGTGTGTAAAATGGTGAAAAAGGACAAATTTCGAGAAGGCTGCCTTTTATAGTTCTGTCCAGGCATTTCCGCAATAGCGGTATTATTCTCGCACCTGCGACTCCGCAGGAGCGACATTTTAACCGCACCTGCGAAACCCACTTAAACTCCCAGACTTCGCACCTGTGGCCTTTTTATCGCAACAACGATACCGTAGGGGCGACATATTGACTGCACATGCGGTCCTTCACTTAACACTCAGAGCCCGCGCCTGTGAACCCATTTCCCACACCTGCGACCTCGCAGGTGCGATCTTCCTTCCGCCCTTGAGACTATTTCCGCCCTCGCGCCTTCACCCTCGCGCCTGCGATGTCCGCACCTGCGGCCCAAGCATCGCAGGTGCGATCGCACCAGCAGTAGCAGCTTCAGCTGCATTTCAAGTTCCAATTCCCTCCGTTTAACGCCCGAAATCAAACCTGAGCCCCTCGGAACCCCAACCAAACATACCAACATATCAAACATGGTTATTCAAACTTAGTCGAGCCATTAAAACACCAAAAACAACATCAAAAACCATAAATTCTCATCCAATTCAAGCCTATGATTTCCAAAAACTTCCGAAACACGCATTTGATCAAAAACCCAACCAAACCATCTCCGAATGACCTGAAATTTTTGCGGGAAAGTCCAAAATGACCTAACAAAGCTACATCAACTCTCGGAATCCCATTCTGACCCTCGGATCAAAATCTCGCCTATCAACCGGATTTCGCCAAAATACTAACTTCGCCAATTCAAGCCTAATTCTACACCGGGCATCCTAAAAATATTCTGAACACACTCCTAAGTCCCAAATTACCTAACGAAGCTATCCGAACCATAAAATCTGCATTCCGAGGTCGTTTACCAAAAAGTTAACTCCGAGTTGACTTTTCCAACTCTAAAGCTCTTGTTAGAGACTAAGTGTCTCAGTCCACTCTATTTTCACTCCGAACCCAAACCAACCAACCCCAACACTTCATGAATAGTCTAACCGAGCTACTACAAGACAGAAATAAAGGAATAGATGCGTATACTGCGCAACGACGGACCGGGTCGTTACAAAAAAGTTCCTGAATTTCAGATTTTATGGGTTCTTGTTTTTTTAACTTAAGTATTTGTACTTAAAAGTTCTTTCGCTTGCTTGTTTGACCGGTTACCCTTGCTCTCATTTTGTGAGGAGTAGTAGTTGTATTTTGCATGTGCAGTAAGAAATACTTATAAAGTAAATTTATTCCTTTTTAGATGTTTGTCTTTTGAATCTGCCATGTCTAGATTAATACTTGTATGCCTTATTTTTTTCAGAGCATTTTGTTCTTGGAGTAATGTATCATTTAATTACTCTTGGAATAATATATCAATTACTATATCCAATTAGATTTGACCATGATTCATTAATTATATTATTTGTTCATCTACATATGACTTTGGAATCGCAGATATGGCACCTTGGGGAGGTGGAGCACGCAGATATGCTGAAAACAGGAATGCAAACACACTGAGATCTCCTGAGATGTTGAGTCCCACATCTAATCAGTCACCTGAACCTCCAGTTATAGAAACACCACATTTGGATGCAACTATAAACAAATCCTTACCATCTTCTTCTTCTTCTTCTTCTTCTTCTTCTGATCTTGGTACACCTGGAGATGAAATCCGATCAACAAGTTTGTCAAACACAATTGGTGGTAACCGTATCCCAATTACAATCGTCCCTGAAGGGTAAGAGTACAAGTGTCACATATTTATATTCTTTTTAATTTTTGTTTCATGCTTATCTGGTGTGTATCAGTGCATCTCAAATGCTTCTTGAAAGAATATGAAAGCCTTAAATGGAATGGAGTAACAACATAATTTGCTTCTTATTTACTTTAGCCAACTGGAGCCGGGCAATGACGTCGCTCGGTCTGTCACAAAAATCTTCAAGGAGAAACTGGATCATGAAGGACATAATTGGAAGTCTGTTACACCAGAGACAAAAGACTTCTATTGGGAAGAGTTTAAGGTAAAGTTATAGTATTATAAGATCGATAATATTTGGAGTTCCTTTATCTTTCTTGAGCCGAGGATTTACTACACTCGGTAAGTTGTTGTTGTTATCAATATCTTGTGTATTTTGTATTTGATCTTCTCAAACAGAAACGATTTCAGTGGGACACTGCAATTGAAGGTTCCGTAAAGGATAAGTTTATGAGAAAATGTGCAGAACGATACAAAGGGTTATCCGAAGCAAGAAATTGTGAGAAGAAGCGCAAAAATATTCCAGTATCTATTTGGGAGAGCTGGAAGCCTCACTGGGAGACTGAGGCTTTAAATCCAAGTCTGTGCAATGCTCAAGGAATCAACTAAGTGAGAAAGGTGGTGAAGGTCTGGTCCCTCACGCCATACAGGAGGCTTCAGAAGTCACCGAGAACATGCAAGACAACTGGTATATTCCTTTTTCATTAGACAAGTTATAATATCTCCAAAGCTAGTGATTATGTATTAATATAGTGAACGTGGTTTTCAATTCTAGGCTAAAGAACTAGTAAGACCAGCTCATCCACAAGAGCTTCTGAAGAAGACACATGTCAAGGTGAATAAGGAGTTTGTGGACCAGAAATCTAAGAGCACATATGTAAGTTACTATAGCTTGGATGTCATTTATTGACAAGTAAAAGTAAAGCACCTATCTTGCGATTACATATATCCTATGACCAATTTTGAGGGAGTGATAACCAAAATTGGTCTTACAATTTGAACTAAGAAATGTAGACACTTGTAACCTATAATAGTATAAACGAAACAGAATATAAACTAGCCATATGGATATAAATCGCATGAGCGCCCACAGTCTCCAAATTTGATTCGTCTTCTGCCAAGAGCTGGGAAGATTCTTGTAGCTCTTTGAATAATTTTTTGACATCTTCATTATTTGGCTTGAAAGCGTAGCACAAACTTTGAACACTAAACCAAATGAAAACAGTACATCCTTTAGTTCACTGATATTCGTGCATTGTTTTGTGTGATTCCTTGTTGAAAATCATCTTGAGGTTCCATTGCGTCCTTTTATGTATTTTGTTAACTCCCCATATTTGGTAAATATCCTTTGAATCACCTCCCACATTTGAAACTTCGAGTTGTCCAGGTCTATAGCACAATGAGTTTCCTTTATGATAATGTAGTGTACCTTCCTAGGATGTAGCGATGTCCAGTATAATGTCAATGTATCATTCCCATGAATCACATCCTAGAAAAATATACACATAGAGTACAATGCATATGCCCTTGTGAGAGCCCTCCAAATGTAGCTTCCAAAGTCAGCCAGTAGTGTGGCCAAAGAACTGGGCAGTGGCTTTCCTTTGAGATGCAGTAAATGTGAGTCCCTCTTTTCTTTATGGACCTACATCAAGAGCATAATTATCTAAGTGATCAGCTAGTTTGTTGCCTTCGCAATATATATGCGTTATGATTTTTAACAAGTATGTTCTGCACTTTTAATTTTCATTCTTCTTCTTCTTCTTCTTCTCCTTCTTCTCCTTCTCCTTCTCCTTCTCCTTCTCCTTCTCCTTCTCCTTCTCCTTCTCCTTCTGCTCCTTCTCCTTCTCCTTCTCCTTCTCCTCCTTCTCCTTCTCCTTCTCCTTCTCCTTCTTCTCCTTCTTCTCCTCCTCCTTCTCCTTCTCCTTCTCCTCCTCCTTCTCCTCCTCCTTCTCCTCCTTCTCCTCCTTCTCCTCCTTCTTCTCCTCCTCCTTCTTCTCCTCCTTCTCCTTCTCCTTCTCCTTCTTCTTCTTCTTCTTCTTCTTCTTCTTCTTCTTCTTCTTCTTCTTCTTCTTCTTCTTCTCCTTCTTCTCCTTCTCCTTCTTCTTCTCCTTCTCCTTCTTCTCCTTCTCCTTCTCCTTCTCCTTCTTTCTAAACGTCCAAAAAGCGGCGAAATACTGGTGATTTATTTTACCTTCGGTTCTTTCTCAGAAAATTATCGCCCAGTTTTTCTAGTTTTTAACAGAGAATTTCTCTTTGCAGTATTTATTTTAATTTTTTTTAAATTCCGCTTCACTTTAAAAAAGCGAGCGCTTCGCTTCTCGCTTCTCGTGAAATGGGAGTTGTCACTTTTCCTCGCATCACGCTCTTCCCAACACTGAATGTGTGGATGTTTCTCAATTATTAAGCACCTGGGATATTATTCTTGAAGACAATCATATCATCACTGAAAAAGTACAGTGATGATCCAGAATTTTGTAAGTGTTCTATGGAGTATTAGCTACATTCTCTTGGTATAACTTTTAAAAAGGGGCAGCTTTGTTATGTCAAAATGGTCCTGCTGCTTGTTGTGGGAGCTAGAAATCTTATGTAGTGGAAAGAGATCTAGTTAATCCTACCCAGTCATGCCATTTTCCTTATTTAAATTTGTCTTTTCTTCATCAAGGAAAAAAAACTATAGAATATTGTCCTGGAATTGGTAGTATCTGTACTTTGGTAATTGGGATTTAACATGTTAATACGTATCGCGTTTTACTTGGATGCCATATTCTTGCATATATCTGCAGCTTATGAAACTCCTTATGTTTCCTAATTGGGAAAAGGAAAAGAAAAGTAATATTTTCTGCACGAAGAAAATACCAACTTCTAGTGCAAGTCGTTAGTCTTCAACTAGAAACTTCATTAGGATTCATGTAGAAGCTTGTTTCTACTCTTCCGAGCATATGTTGGAGTGGTTACTGCTGCTCGTAAAGAGGGAAATGGCATCCTTAAATTTCACATTTCAATACAGGCTGTTTTAAGATGTCCAAACTAAGGTCTCCATTGAGTGGCTACTCGGTCTTAGTCCCAGCCTAGGCATTGTACGGGTTCGTGGCATTTCTTGTATCCGGAATCCCAGCAATCTTCTCCACTTTGTTACCAAATCTCCAGCATTCCAGCAGGTCTTAGTTTTTCTTGTGTCAAATTTGTCCCAATTACTCATGTTACGTTTCTTGGTTTGACACATTGGCTCAAGAGAGTACTGCATTTTCTTGGTAGTTATTTTATCTATAGAATAACAAAATCTATTGGATTTATGAACAGGAGTTAGACTTCCATCTTACTTTACCTTTGAGATTTTATAAATCTGCACATATAATCTATATAACATGTCACTGTTGATAATTATTACTTCTTTATCTGCAAGTATAACAAATTGATGGCAAACAAGTAATGCAATTTGTAGGAACACTTTTGTCTACATCAAAACAATTGTCTTTAAGGTGTTATTATTGATATTTGAGTTTTCAGTTTTGTTGCCTTTATGACTGTGTTCAATTGACTCTCTTCCTTGCATATGTTCCTGTGCAATCATTGTTCACAAAAGAAATATATGCACGAACACATGTGTATGAAAGTCTTTCGAAATATATTTGTCTGCGCCAGTCATCATAGAGGATTATTGAGTGTCATGACATTCTGCACCCATGATTGGTTCTGCCTCTACGTCTTCACATGTTAGTGAAATGCTATTTCGAACAACTCTAGAAATAGAGAGCTGTAAAATGATATTTACACGGTCAATGTTGTGCAGAGTTTTCATTTAAATTCTGCTGGATGGCAAACAAGTAATGCAATTTGTAGGAACACTATTGTCTACATCAAAACTATTGTCTTTAAGGTGTTATTATTGACATTTAAGTTTTCAGTTTTATTGTCTTTATGACTGTGTTCTTGATGTTTTCTCTGTCAAAGTTATTATTATAGAGTTTATATCATTTTCTTTTTGTTCAGGACGCCATAATCTCTAAAATTGCATCTGCGTCTCAGCCTGAAGATGGGTCAAGTGAGCCTCATGAAGTTGATTTCTCACAAATTTATTTGGAGGAAGTCGGTGTTAAGAAGACGCGCATTTATGGTCTTGGTTCTCAAGCTCCTTTCTATGGGCATGTTGGTGCTTCCTCTAGTTCGATGTCTCCACTTCAAGACCTAGACTTTAATGCTCGGGCGAGTGAATGTGTAGGACATCGTTTGCAAGAAATTAAGGAAGAGATGAAGCATGAGATCAGAGATCAGAGAAGAGATTAGACAAGAAATGAGAGAAAAAATGCGTGAAGAAATGAGACACAAAATGCAGCAAGAGGTGCGTGAGCAAGTTGATCAACTACTCCAAAATCGTCTGTCGGTCCTCATAGGTGGCTTATCTACACCGCCTTCTCGTAGACATGACTCGTCGCCAAATGACACGAGTCGTATTTAGATTTATGTTAGCTTCTTTTATGTTAGACACGTCTTGGATTCTGCTTTCAACTTCATGATAGATGTTATTATTATTTATAAAGTTCTGGTATATTTTTTATTTTGTTTACGTATTTTTTGGATCTTTTAAAGCTTTAAATTAATATTAATACAATTATTATAACCATATTTGCTAACGAATTTGAAATTTGTTTGTAAATTACCAACAATTTACTAAACAGAACTTTTTCATAGACAAAATTACCAACCGATTGCCAATGTATTTTTAAAAAATATACTATCGGATTTACCAACCAAGTTGGTATCCATTAGTATAGTTGCTAACGGAATACTAATGGAATTTTTCTTGTTAATATATTTACCAACCAGTTACAAACACAATTTAAATAATAAAAAATCAATTTTACTAACTCAATTTCTATCTGTTAGTAAATTTACTAACGAACTTCTAACTGGATTTTTGTTAGTAAATTTACCGACAAAAATCTTGGACTCAAGATTCAAAAATTGCCAACAAATTTATTTGGTGTTTACTAACTAATTTTTAGTTGGTAATTTTACCAACAAATTCAATATGATTGGTAAAATTTACCATCGAGCCTTTTAGCAACGGGTCAATATCCGTTGGTAATCTGTTAGTAATTCAAATTGCCAACCAATTTGATCAATTTACCAACAATTTTTTTTGTTGGTAATTGGGTTTTTTGTTGTTGTAGTGCAATGCATATATAGTACTCCTCCGGTCCGCAATAACTGATTTATTGGTTGTTTTCACACAGATTAAGAAATTCATCTTTTAACATTCATTAGCAATGAATTGACCATATTAACATTTACTATCTCTTCACATAAACACTCCTAACACATATTCCAACACTATTTACTCCAAGGGCAATGTAGGAAAAAAATAATTAATTCATTCTTAAAATCTGAAAAAATCACTTATTTTGGACCACAGGAAAAACGCCAAAAAATCACTAATTGTGGACAATCTCTTCACATAATACTCCATTTGTTCCATTTTACGTAACACTATTAGTATTTGAAGTGTTAAAATGTATGTTTTCACCATGACGTTTTCCAATACTTTTTAAATTTTTAACTTATTAACCAATGTAACTTTTTAGTACTTTTGATATAGTTTTTCATTACAGAAATTTTGTTTTATTTTTTAAAACGAAGGGTCATTCACGTTGAATATTAAGAAATTTGACCCTCATATGCGGAACTCTATGCAAAATGAGCGGGAGGGTGGGGGGAGTGGGTATACCTGTGAGTTAATAAAATAAATCAAACTGCATTACTTTTATTAGCAAGTAATATAAGGTCAACATGATTAAATATAAAGACAAGGGTAACATGACAACTACTGCCTTTCTGACTTCAATCATGCTATGGACAAAAAATTGGCAACAGGTATTTACCTAGGAAAAATATGTGCAAGTTGCTGGGTTTTTAATAGTAGAAATGTCCAGAAGATAAACAGTTCTCTGTCAATACCAAATTAAAATATATCTAAATATAGCTCCCATAAAGGGTACATAGTTAAAATATCTCATTAATTATGAAGTCAAACTTGCACCTAGTGCTTGAGTAGCTATAGCTTGGAAGAAAAACGAAGATAGATTCTTGAGGGAGGACGTGGAGCTCCTTTGAATACTTCATTAAAATTGCAAAATTGCTAATTAATTAAGCAAAGTCTACTGTCTTATAGGAGCAAGTTGAGATAAACTCATTTAGCTTAATCTGCAGTAATATACCATGTGTAATCTTTCTTCTTTTTCTACGCCTTTTTAAAAAAAAAAAAAAAACCCCAACGATTGTGCATATTTCTTCGTTTTTATAATAAACCAATTTGTTAATACAATTTTGGGTTATGAAATTAATAATCGAATATTCTTTGTGTTAATTGACCATGTTATACTAGTCGACGTTGTTGCCGGCCACCAAGTTGGCGATCACCATTTTGATCTTACAAATTGCTTCCACATAGTTATATCGAGCTAATATTTTGTTAAATATCGTAATTCTTTCAATTTTTTAAAGTAGAAATACGAGTTCAAAGTGCTAGATGTCCCCTGCTGAGAAAATAAACATGAAGTACAAAAACCAGCAATGTGCAGTTTGAAGAAAACAAATTGGGTGAGAATGGAGGTGCCTCTCTGATTCACCCCCAATTCTGATTCAACACAATTTATTATCTTTTGGATTAATTAGATAAAAACTTACCCGTGCTGCGTGTTTTACTAACTTACCATGATTAAGTGATAAATGAACGCGATCATATAATTAACTACTATAACTTAGTGATAGTTATATGTGAGCATGCATGCATCATATATGTATTGGATTGATGTAAAATTCGATTGATGAGGGTAAGTATTTACCTCTTATACGTGTGCGCCTATTAGTATATACTTATGTTTCCGGCCACAAGATTTCAACCGTCTGGTGCATGCATATCCCTTTGCTTGTTCTGCCACTCTTTAACTAACTTTTTTCTGTTGGAGAAACGGATATTTTATTAATAAACTACTTAGGTGACATTACCTCACTAGTACTATTAGTAGGAACAACACTTAAATTTTCAGACATTGCCAGTTTGTTACATATGAAATTTGATATAATTCTAGTAGTAGCTAGTCCATCTTTGTCCTCTTGAATGGTTGTTCTCGGTATTCTGTTCATCCGGGTGCGACGAAAATGTACCGTGATTTGAAGCAGCACTACTAGTGGAGGCGGATGAAGAAAGACATAGTGCAATTTGTGGCTAGGTGTCTCAATTGTCAGCAGGTCAAGTACGAGCACCAGAGACCAGGAGGCTTGTTTCAGCAGATGCCCATTCCTGAGTGGAAATGGAAGCGCATCACCATGGACTTTGTTGTTGGGTTGCCTCGTACTTTGCGGAAGGTTGACGCGGTTTGGGTCATTGTGGATAGGTTGACCAAATCGGCGCATTTCATTCTTGTGGCTACTACTTATTCTACGGAGAGGCTGGCTCAGATTTATGTTCGGGAGATAGTCCGGTTGCACGGTGTGCCGGTGTCCATTATATCAGATCGAGGTCCTCAGTTCACCTCACACTTCTGGAGAGCATTGCACAGTGAGATGGGCACTCAGATAGATCTCAGCTCAGCATTTCACCCTCAGACTGATGGTCAGTCGGAGCGTACAGTTCAGATTTTGGAGGATATGCTCAAGGCTTGTGTTATTGATTTTGGCGGTCAATGGGACCAGTTCTTGCCTTTGGTAGAGTTTGCATACAATAACAGTTATCAGTACAGCATCGAGATGGCTCCATTCGAGGCTTTATATGGTTGGCGATGTCGTTCCCCAATTGGGTGGTTTGAGCCTGGCGAGGCCAAGCTATATGGTACAGTTTTGGTGAGAAATGCCTTGGAAAAGGTGAAGATTATTCAGGAAAGGCTCCGTACAGCTCAGTCCAGATAGAAGAGTTACGCGGATCAGAGGGCGCGTGATGTAGCATTTATGGAGGGAGATAAGGTTATGTTGAAGATTTCGCCGATGAAGGGCGTTATGAGATTCGGGAAGAGGGGCAAGCTAAGCCCCAGGTTTATAGGCCCTTTCGAGGTGTTGAGGCGAGTCGGGGAGGTTGCTTATGAGCTCGCTTTACCTCCCGCCTTATCGAGAGTTCATCCGGTATTTCATGTATCCATGCTCCGGAGATATCATGCCGATTTCTCTCACGTGATTGATTTCAGCACTATTCAGTTAGATGAGAAGTTGGGCTTCGAGGAGGAGCCAATCGCTATTATTGATAGGCAGGACCGCCAGTTGAGGTCTAAGAGAATTTCTGCCGTAAAGGTCCAGTGGAGGGGCCAACCAGTCGGTGAGGCGACTTGGGAGTCCGAGGAGGACATGCGGAGCAGGTATCCACAACTATTCGACACTTCAGGTACGATTCTACGTCTGTTCGAGGACGAATGTTTGTTTTAGAGGGGGAGATTGTGATGACCCAAAAAGGGGTCATCTTATGTACATCTAATTTGGACTGTGTTCCGAGGCCCGAAAGCCTCCATTAATCTCACCTCGATGTACATGCGCAGTCCGGGCGCGTAGCCAGGAAGCCTTTATGTGAAAAACTTGATTAAGAGTTAAATTTGTGATAATTAATTGAATAAAGTTGACTTTGGTCAATATTTTTGGTAAACGGACCCGGATTCGTGATCCGACGGTTCCGGAAGGTCCGTTCGAAAATATGAGACTTGGGCGTATGCCCGGAATCGAATTCCGAGGACCCAAGTCCGAGAAATGAAGTTTTAAAGAAAATTGTTTTATGAAAATATTAAAGGCTTATGAAACTGAACCTTGATGTGAAACCTGTGTTGCCGGGCCCGTATTATGATTTCGGAGCCCGTAACAGGTTCAATATGTGTTATATAAGTTATCTGTGAAATTTGGTGTAAAACGAACTTGATTTGATTAGTTTCGGATAAAATGAGGAAAATTGGTGTGATTTTATGTTCCCGAGGTCCGATTGAAATTTCGAGACCGGGAATAGTTCTGTTGTGTCATCTATAACTTGTCTGCAAATTTTGAAGTCATTCTGAGTAGTTTAGGCCGGTTCGGCGCGTTGAAGTGAATTCTAGAATTTCAAAGTTCTTAAGTTTGATTAATTTGGTTTTGGGGTTTGATTTCGAGTTCCGTTGTTGTTTTTCATGTTCCGAGAGTTCGAGCGAGTCCGTATCACGAATACAGACTTGCCGGTGCTTTTGGACGGGGTCCCGAGGGGCTCGGGTGTGTTTTGGACCCCCGGGAGCTAAGTTAGAAAACCAGAAAATCTGCTGTCTGGTTTCCTTCTCTGCGATCGCAGAAGGTGGGTTGCGATCGCGGAGAAGGATTTTGCTGGGCTGTCGATTGCTCTATGCGATCGCAGCTTCCCCTTTGCGATCGCAGAGGTCTGGGTTCCACACCTTCGCGATCGCAGCCCGTTTCTTGCGATCGCATTGAGTAGCATCTGGGCCGGGTGAGTTTGTTCTACGCGATCGCAGGGCCACTGCCGCGATCGCAGAGGTCTTGCCAATTGTTCTTCGCGATCGCAAGACCTCTGCCGCGATTGCAGAGGTCCGGCCAGTTGGCCTTCGCGATCGCAGGCACGGTGTCGCGATCGCAGTGAAGGTTTTCTTGGGCAGTACTTAAATGTCCAATTACGTGATTTCTTCATTATTCAATACCCAACCTCCATTAGAGCTCCTCCAAGCTAGAGAAAGGACTGCCCAAGTTCAAACTCATCAAGGAAAGTGATTCCTAGTCCGTTTTCATGACTTTTAACATCAAATTCAAATAAAATCCTCTTCCAATTATCTTAAAATTCATAGGAATTGATAGAAAAATGTGGGGTTTTGGGAAAATAGTGAAACTTCATTTTTAGCCAAAAAATTCCTAAATAAATTATGTAATTACGATCCTTAGTCTTCGGGTAGTTCATTCCTTCGAAAAATTCCGGAATTTGGCCATGAGAGGCCGGGGTTGGAAATTGAGAATTCTTCAAGAATAGCGATTTTATTGAATAACTAAGATGAGTTATCACATTGTACATGCATTGATGTTATTATATATCTTTTGACTAGTTGCGAGTCCTCGGGTATAGAATTCGGAGTTTCGGGCGCAATTGTGGTCCGAGGGGTAGATTCGACACGAGGTGAGTCTCCTTTCTAACCTTGTAAGAGGGAATTGTCCCCATAGGTGATATATATGCTATGTGTAACTTGTTTGGGGGCTACGTACGCGCCAAGTGACGAGAGTCCGTACGTAGCGGCTATTATTGTTATGTCCGGGTAGTTAGGCCCACATCATGCCTTGTATGTTTCCTTGCAATGCCTTAAATATGTTTCTTTCTTTTCGTTGAAATGCTCTTATGATTTATTGTAATGCTATATTTCCTACGAAATTATGTTTTTGCATCATGTTGTTCTTCTGAGGTCCATTGAAATGAAAATTGTGAAATATAAGGGAGCGGGCTGTACGCCACGGCAGATTTTAAATGAAATTGTGAAATATAAGGGAGCGGGTCGTACGCCACGGCGGATTTGAAATGAAATTGTGAAATATAAGGGAGCGGGCCGTACGCCACGGCGAATTTGAAATGAAATTGTAAAATATAAGGGATCGGGCCGTACACCACGACGGATTTGAAATGAAATTGTGAAATATAAGGGAGCGGGCCGTACGCCACGACGGATTTGAAATGAAATTGTGAAATATAAGGGAGCGGGCCGTAAGCCACGGCAGATTCAAAATGAAATTGTGAAATATAAGGGAGCGGGTCGTACGCCACGGCGGATTCAAAGAATTTGTGATTTTTGTTTCATTCGGTGGTCTTACTCTTGAAAGTGCTTTATTGNAGGCTGGCACGTCTGACTATCAGGCCGACGCTAGATATTGATACCGTGGTCATACTTCTCGGTGAGCTGCTCTCTCGGCGACTTCCTAGAAGCACCCTGGAGCTCTTTTGTAACATTTCTCCGCTCATTTCATTCAGACGGAGACTCTGTATATATTGTAGTCATTGTATATTCAGTGGTTGCCCATGACCCTCGTGACACTAGTTCCTAGCACACACGCGTAGTGTATATTTATATTTTAGGGTTTTGGGATATATATGTATGTGTGCATTTTATTTCAGCTTGTATCTACTAGGATTTCATTTCCGCTCAAGGCTAGTCTCATGTTTGTCGTTATAAATTGGGAATCTTTGACTGTTTAACTAGATGGGAAAGGTATCACTTGGTGTAATTATTGCTGGCTTGCCTAACCCCGTCGTTGGGCGCCATCACGAGTCGTATTGGGATTCTGGGTCCATGGAGTGGATTTCACCACATTTCAGTTAGAGGGCAGAGCTCGCCGGTGGTGGCAGTCATATATTCTCAGCAGGCCAGCACTTCTCCTCCTGTCACTTGGGACCAGTTCGCTCAGTTATTTCTAGACATATACATTCCACCTTCTGAGAGGGAGGAGCTACGGGGTCAGCTTGAGCGACTAGAGCAGGGGCAGATGTCAGTGACTGATTACGAGGCTAGGTTTTCAGAGTTGTCTCGCCATGCCCTTATGATATTGCCTACTGATGCCGAGAGGGTGCGGCGGTTTGTGGCAGGCTTGCATCCAGGTATTAGGGCCTCCATGGCCAGAGAGGTAGAGATGGGTACCCCATATCAGCTTGTAGTCGAGATAGCTCGATAGATTGAGGGTTACCGTATGAGGAGCAGGGGGCAGGGTCAGCCAGGTTAGCAGGACAAGAGGGCCAGGTTCACAGGTGACTTTAGAGGTGCTCCAGCTAGGGGTAGAGGTCAGTTCGGAGGCGGCCAGTTCAGTAGGCCTTCATATTCAGCACCTCCACTACCTCCCAGGGGTATTGCAGCGAGGCCTCAGCTCGGCGCTATGCCAGAGCGTTATTATCGTCCTCTAGCCACCAAGGGGGCACCCAGCAGCTATTCCAGTCATCAGAGGTCCTCTAGCTCCTATTTTAGTGCCTTACTAGAGGGTTCACACCGCCCTCCAGCTATTCAGGGTTCTTCCTCTTTCGGGCAGCGGGCTGTAGCACCAGGAGGTTGTTACGAGTGTGGGGAGCCGGGTCATATGTGGAGGTTTTGTCCCAGGTATCGCGGCAAGGCAGTGCAACAGAGTTATCAGCCTAGGAGTTCAGCACCAGCAGTCCTGCCGCCCCGATATGGGGGACAGGTCGGCAGGGGTCATCCAAGAGGGGGAGGCCAGTCAGGAGGAGGTCAATTAGT
>ML250522.1:683-36129 GCA_005239495.1 Nicotiana undulata
ACGTTCAAAGACAACAATACCAATCACACAAGTATACAAGTCATATCTATGCTACAACAGAGGAAAACAATGAGCATGTTGTGTCCTAACTACACGGACGAAGCAGTAATAGCCACTACGTACGGACTCTCCTCACTCGGTGCGTACGTATCCCCCAAACAATATCACATAGCAAAAAAGTTTACCTAGAGGGACATTTACCCTCTTACGAGGTTAGAAAGGAGACTCACCTTGATAAAATCACTCGTCGGACCAAGGACCGGATCAAAAGATGCGCCCGAAATTCTGAAACTACCCTCGACGGCTCACAGCTAGCCAAACATAGCATAATTGAATCAATTTAAGGTTCAAGAAGGAGAATTAGAAAGAATTCCTAAAATTTAACATTCTTGATGATTTTTGAAATTTCGACCCCGGACCCACGCTTTCGGATTTTGAAAATTCTTGAAGGATTAAATTACCCGTAGTCTAAGGATCTTAATTACATAATTTATTTAGGAATTCAATGGCTAAGAAAGGGGCAATTCACTAATTTTCCAAAATCCCATTTACAACCCAAACCTAGATTTTTCCAAGAATTAGTAGTTGATTTCTTTGTTAATTCATGTATGAAACTAGATAAATGAAAAGAATTTACTTACCTCTACTGAATTTGGGTCAAGAGAAGGTTCTTGAAGCTCCTAGAACTCACTAATGGAGGTGAAAGGGTTGAAAAATGAAGAAGACCCGTGTTTGGAACTTAAATATAGGCTGCCTACAGGGATTCTCACACCAGCGACTTTGAGGCCGCAGGTGCGGTCCCGCACCTTCGAAGAATTGGCCGCACCTGCGGAGGCTGGGCCTGGGAACTGGGGTCGCACCTGCGAGGGGAAGTCTGCACCAGCGGACTCGCACCAGCGGGCACAAGTCCGCACCTGCGGAGGCTGGGCCTTGGAGCTGGGTTGGCACCTGCGAGGGGAAGTCCGCACCAGCGGACTCACCCCAGCGGGAACAAGTCCGCACCTGTGGAGGTAGAGGGGTCTATGGTCTTTCCGCGCCTGCGATACTGGGACAACAAGTGGGGTCTCGCACCTACGACTGGTAGACCGCAGGTGCGGTCACACCAGAAGCAGCCACACCAGTAATGGATTTTGCTGGTTTTTTGCCCCATGCGGGGTCAGGGAAGCCCCTGGGCCCACCCGAGCCTCTGACAAAATATACCAACAAGTCCCAATCATATGACGGACTCGCTCGAGCTCACGGAACACTCAAAACATCACTGGAACTTGAAACCACCCTCCAAACCCCTTGAATTCAAACTTAAGACTTTAAGAACTCTAGATTTCATTTCATTGCGTCGAACGGGTCTATACTGCTCGGAATAACCCCAAATTTTGTAGAGAAGTCATAAATGACTATACAGAACTATTTCCGGTCCCAAAATTCCATTTGGACCCGGATAGCATGAAGTCCCGTTCCAGGCCAAATTCTAACTAAAGAAAATCCTGATTTCCATTTCCGGCGCCAAAACGCTCCCGGGTCATCAGAAACCCGAGCCGAACATACGCCCAAGTCCGAAATCATCATACGGAGGTACTGGAGCTGTCACAACTCAATTTCGAGGTCGTTTGCTCAAAATGTTGACCGAAGTCAAACTTGGCCAAATAGGCCAGCCTTAAGGAACCAAGTGTTCCTAAACCATCCAAATCATTCCCAAATCCTGAACCACCCGCTCCCGCGAGTCATAAAGCACAAATAGCCGCTAAGGAAGGTTTCATTCATGTAAACGGGACCCTGATACGCAATACGACCGGCTGGGTCATTACAGATTGTACTTCAGGGATTTTAAAATGGGAATTAGATGGAACTGTTAGATCTTATTAGGTTGTCTTTCTTTAAATCAATGAACCCCTTGTTTCGAATTTACATTTTTGTTCCTCCTGTCTTAGGTTTGTTTCTTTATTGTTGTTCAGGTGCTTGAAATGGTGAACTTTTTTGTTCTTTTAGATTTGAATATTGAAGGAATCATAGCATCATTAACGTGAAAATGTATACTCTTTTATAGGTGGAAGTAGATGACGACATGAAAGACGGAGGCAGTGATGAAGATCTAGACCTTACTTAAGAGAAGTTTTAATTGTTGATTGTTGTAGATGGATTTGGCGGTATCTAGGAATGTTTTTAATCAAAATATTTTAAAACTTTTAACTCTTGAAATATCAAATGTATGTACTTTGTAACATTTCATCACCATCGTCTGTGGATATATTAGCTTGTTGGACAATTTGGATTATGAATAGTTTTATTTTGTTATTTGTATAAATTTTAGTGTTTTTTAGTTAGTATATATGTAAATCTTTATTTACAACAGGGGGGGGGGTAATATTTTCAGTTCAATTAATCTGTTACAATAGATAACAGAAACGTTGCAATAGGACTTGCAAATCGTTCCAAAATAATCTGAAAATCGTTGCAATAGGTAGTTCAATCGTTGCAATATCTTAATAAAATTGTTGTCATTTCTATAATAGCCATAACGGTTTAATATATATAGTAACAATTATTTACCGTAGAATTTAACGTTATGGTAACGGAATTTAACCATTGCAATTGATAAGAATAATCATTACAACAGGAAGAGGGAAAACTATTATGATAGACTATACTATAGCAACGGTTATCTGAACCGTTTCAAAAACCGTTTCATAAGCTCGATAGGCATGCCAGCTTGTGGAACGAGTGCTGAACCGTTGCAATACATCTATGGAAACGGTTTACCTATCTGCTGCAACGATTTTCCATGCGTAGCCATAGGTTAATTTTCCAGTAGTGTTTCCCCTTTTCTTCTCAGTGATCTCGCACCTGCTGACCCTTAGTCGCACCTACGACGTCACACCTGCGAAAATTCCATCACATGTGCGGAATTGACTTAACTCATCTGTGTCCTCTTAGGCGATAAAATAGCCGCACCTACGAGTGCACGCCTGTGGACAATTGTCCGCTTCTGCGAAATCCTCACCCAACTCGTCTTTCACTTTTGCGAACACTTCTCCGCAGAAGCAGTTTTGCTTCTACGGTCCTTTTGTCGCACCTGCGACCACTGGCTACCCAGACCTGGGCCGCATCCATGAGCTACCTTTCGCACGTGCGTGTCCGCACCTGCGTTAAACCTCAACACAGGTGCGATGACACCAGAAGTTGAAAAATAACTTTAGCAATTCTCACAAGTCTAAAATGAATCCGAAAATTATCTGAAACACAACCGAGGCCCCCGAGACCTAACCAAATATACTAACAAGTCCTAAAACACCATACGAACTTAGTCGAGCGCTCAAATCACATCAAACAATAAAAAAAATACGAATCACACTCCAATTCGAACTTATTGAACTATGAAACTTCAATCTTCCACAGCCGATGCCGAAACCTATCAAAACACATCCGATTGACCTCAAATTTTGCACACAAGTCATTATTGACATAACAAATCTACTCCAACTTCTGGAATCGGAAACCAGCTCCGATATCAAAAACTCCACTCCTGCTCAAATTTTCCTAAAATTCAACTTTCGCCATTGCAAGCCTAATTTAGCGATAGACCTCCAATTCACAATCCGGACATGCTCCCAAGTCAAAAATCACCCAATGGAGATAACATAACTGACGAAACTCCATTCTAGAGTTGTCTTTACACAATTCCAACTACAGTAATAATACTAGAACTTAAGCTTCTGTTTTAGGGACTAAGTGTCCCAAAATAACTGAAAAACCAAAACTAAACCTCCTGTCAAGTCACATAAGCATAGAATGATAGGGGAAAATAGTATATCGGGGATGGGGGCTAATACTCTCAAAACGACTGGCTGGGTCGTTACATCCTCTCCCTCCTAAAATAATCATTCGTTCTCGAACGAGCATAGAGACATACATGAAGTGGTGAAAAGGTGAGGATAAGGGCTGCATATATCATGCTCGGTTTCTTAAGTTGCCTCCTCGAACGGCTCACCCCTCCACTGAACCTTCACGGAAGCAATTTTCTTTGACCTCAGCTTTTGAACCTGTCTGTTTAAAATAGCCACCGGCTCCTCAACATAAGATAAATCCTTGTCCAACTAGACAGAACTGAAATCTAACACATGAGACGGATCGCCGTGATACTTTCGGAGCATAGAAACATGAAATACAGGACGGGCTCCTACTAGGCTGGGAAGCAAGGAAAGATCATAAGAAACCTCCCCAACACGCCACAACACCTCGAACGGGCCAATAAACCTTAGGCTCATTTTTCCCTTCTTCTTGAACCTCATAACACCCTTCATAGGTGACACTCGGAGCAGGACCCGCTCTCCAACCATGAATGCAACATCGTAAACCTTCCAATCCGCATAACTTTTCTGTCTAGACTGGGTTGTTCGAAGTCGATCTTGAATCACCTTGACCTTTTCCAAAGCATCCTACACCAAGACTGTACCCAATAAGCTAGCCTCGCCCAGCTCAAACCAACCCACGAGGATCATCATACTGATGCTCCCTAATACGATCATAGAGAGAAGACGGAGAGACCACACAAGCCAACACTCAACTCGGCTTAGAAATATCCAATCTAACAAACTGGTTGGCCAAGGCTGGAACAACCAATGCCAATGGCCTCTCTACTACCGGTTGATATGTTGAGTTCTACAAACTCTCCACCCTGCGACTCAAAGCATCGACCGCCACATTGGCCTTCCTGGGATAGTACAAAATGGTGATATAATAATCCTTAAGCAGCTCCAACAACCTCCGTTGTCGCAAGTTAAGATCCTTCTGTTTTAACATATGCTGCAAACTCCGGTGATCGGTGTAGATCTCACAAGGGACACCGTACGAATAGTGCCGCCAAATCTTCAAGGCATGAACAATAGATACTAACTCAAGGTCGTGAACATGATAGTTCTTTTCATGCACCTTCAACTGTCTAGACGCGTAGGCAATCACCCTACCATCCTGCATCAATATCGTGCCGAGACCAATCTGCGACGCATCATAATATACAGTATAAGGCCCCAAACCTATAGGAAATACCAATATTGGGGCTGTAGTCAAAGCTTTCTTGAGATTTTGAATGCTCTCCTCACACTCCTCTATCCACTTCTGCGATCACTTTTCGAAAGGAGCGGCTCCGCTTCTGTTGTCCTTTTGTTGAACCTACGACCACTGGCTACCTAGACCAGGGCCGCATACCCGAGTTACATTCCGCACATGCGTGTCTGCACCTACGGTCAACCTCACCGCAGGTGCGATGACACCAGAAGTTGAAAAAAAAACTTCAGTAATACTCACACGTCTTAAACGAATCCGAAAATAATCTAAAATACACCCGAGGCCCCTGGGACCTCAACGTCTAGCCCTCAAATCACATCAACAACAACAAAATTGTGAATCACACTCCAATTCAAGAGCTTTGAGTGAAAAGAATTCTAATGGGGTATTTTTTACTCTTAAATGAGCCTTAATTTTGTAGCGTAAATTCAAATTAACTGAGACTCTATAAAAATGAATAACGAATACCAAATAGGAAAAGAAAAAGAAAAAATAAAGAAAGAAAGACCACTTGATAATTAAGATGCAGGCTGAAGAACTTACGATTTGTTTTTGATAATTTACTACCACCAGTCGGGTTTTCAAAATTAGCAAATCACTAAGAGAAAGGAACATTAGATAGGGAAAATTAGATCGTTACTAATTATGATCGAAATTTTATATTGCCTTCAATCGCTAAAAGTCTCCATCCTTAAAGGGGTACAATGATATTAAGCCCACAATTACACAATGGCCCGACTCCATATCACATAACTCTATGGTCCAAATCTGTATCAGATAAATAGTTTTACCTGTACGGGTAAATCATATACCATAATCTCACTCCATATAATAGAATCATATACAAACATGTATGTGTATGCTCATGAAATAATATAGATTCATGATCTCAAGACTCAGGAATCTGCTCATAATAAGTTATGATATACCTATATGCACAAGAAATTATAGGTATATTACGTGCACCAAAAATTCAATATAAATTATCGAGATGTACTCATGAAGGTAGTGTCACTGCTAATACTCCGGGAAAAATCGACCGACGCAATACTGATCAACGTTGGTCGGTCAATAAAAGCGACCAAAAAAACCGTCCAACACAGACGGAAACTACCAAAAAGTATTTTCCATTTTTTAAAATTACATACCGACCGAAATTGGTCAAATATTGGTAAAACATTTGATCACAGTGGTTAGACTTGCTTAGTCAAAGTACCTTTTTGATTATCGACCAACATCGATCGGTACTGTGGGCCCACATTTTAAAATTTTAATAATTATATTATTATTTAAAATATTTTATAAAATTTATTATTAAATTTACCGAACAGAGTAGGTAGGTTATTGCAGGGAAGATTTTACCGACCAACTTTGATCGGTAGATGTAATTTTTTAAAATAACCAACCAACTTTGGTCGGTTCGTAGGTCAAACATAGTCAAACTTTTGAATTACATTTATATTTCATATCTAAATAATATAAAGTTAATAAATTAACAATTTATTTTTTATGCAACTAATGAATACACTAACATATACTATAAAAAGCTATATTGAGTTAAAGTAGTACAACGAAGTGTGTGTGTGTGTCTGTGTGTCTATGTGTGTATACATATATATATATATATATATATATATATATATATATATAGGTAGAGTCACATCTAAAAATACGAAACGCCAGGGTCAATGAATATTAAAAACAAAATATCTCGTCCTATATCGATGAATATTAAAAACAAAACGTCGCGACCTATATCGATTAATCTATGTCATGCACTATTAGTGATGGATGAATGAAATATAGACGAATTAATATTAAACATCTTTGTCATATATATATGGATCACAAATTAAAAAAACGAATGAAGTTATTAGCATTAAGTAAATAGGTTAATATAACTATCAACTAAAATTATTTAAAATAGAATAAATTAGTTTATCAATTCATCAATTGATAAAGTTTTTGTACGTGGTAAAGTATGTGATTGTGTAACGACCTGGTCGGTCGTTTTAAGAATTAAAGTTTCCTTCGATGGCATAAGGTTTTGAACAACTTCGTATTATGTGTTATGACTTGCATGCATGGTCGAGCTCAGTTACCGAATGACTCGGAGTCAATTTGGATAAAGGATTTCAATTTTGGAAGCTTAAGTTATAAGAGTCTACCAGAATTTGACTTTTGTGTAAACGACTCCGGAATGGGGTCGACTTTTTGTTTGATTTTAAGATTTTGATAACGATTGAGGATTTATGATCCGGAATAGTATCCTATGAATTTTATTTATGCTTCGAATTTATTTTGGCTAGATTTGAGTTGTCTGGAGATCATTTCACCCGAGATTTAGAGTATCGGCCTGTCTGCTTTGAGGTAAGTATCTTGCCGAATTTCGTGTGGGGAAACTACCTTTTAGGATTTGAGTCTTCAATGCTAATTTTATCATGTGAAGTCCGTGTATGCGAGGTGACGAGTACGTGCTCGGGCTTATTTGTGGAAAGTTGGTCTTTTAGGGTTCTTAGGTTTTTGTATTCGCTGAGTAAGAAGTTGTTTTTTTTATGATTAAGTTTTCTGGATTACTGGTTTCACCTCAACCTGCTTTAATTGGAATTAATTGCATCATGATCCACTCTTATTATCTATTTTACTCTTATATGACTTAACTAAAGTTGTTACCTCTTCTATTTCCATGCTATCCCTCCCTAATCGCTTCTCCTTAATTGAAAGTATAATTGTCTCTTCTGTAATTGTCCATCCTTAATTGAGGTTATGATTCTCTTTCTGCTGCCTGTTCTTAACTGGATTTATTGTGTCTCTATCGTAATTGCTCAACCTCAAAAGAAGTTTAGGTATCCTATATCTTAGTTGGCTTATCCTTATTTGGAATTACTGACTCGTGATATCTCCCTTGTTGTTGAACTGTACGTTGTGGGACCGTTGTTATATATTATATTTTCCCTTGTTAAGTTGTTCTCATTATGACTAGTATTCTCTATTGTGGTTTTTCCTTATGAACTAGTTCTACTGTTTCTTCGAGATCAAAAGTTCTTGAGTTGATTTACTTGTCGTTTTGTATTTTTGTCATTGTTGCTATTGTACTTGTTGTTATGATGCATGGTGTTTCTTCCATGCGATTGTTATTGTGATGCACGAGGTTTTTATCATGAAGTTGTTACTGTGATGCACGAGGTTTCTACCGTGCTAGTGTCACTATTGATATTTGTACATGCAGCGTGACAAGGCGGGCTATATATGTGTGTTGCGCATGTGGCAAGACAAGGTGGGAACAAGTTTATGCAGGTGTGGCGAGACAAGATGGGCATTTAATTTATTAATTATGCATGTGGAGAGACAAGGTGGGTTATGTCAGGGATTGATTTGTGATGACTTTTGATGGTCTGGGGCATTGTTGCTGTTGATATTTGTGTATTGGCGCACTTTGTGTAAGTTTTATCTTGTGGAAAATTGTGGTGAGACATTTTACGTGTTTTCCATTTTCTCTATACTTACTACCTGGATGAACTATGTTAGAACACTTGCACAAGCATACACATAGTTAATCACTATAATCGATTAAGATGATGGATCTTGATATTGTTGAGCATTGATGCACACCCTTTTTTACTTGCCTTCTATGCGAGAATGGATCTATTGGCACGTGAGTCGCCCGTGCGGTTATAAGTTTATAATGAGGGCACAAGATGCCAAGTGTTTAGGGTTACGTAATTTGGACCCATGAAAATATGGATATTCTGAGGTTCGGTACATCGTGGAGGTTATTGGCTAAAACCTGGTGTGGGAACGGTCATTTTTGTTTAGTTGCTACTTGCCTTTCTTTTAATATGGGATCACCGGTTTTAAACATTGTTCCATTCATTCTACTGTGTTATTATTATGGTGTTCTGGTGTTAGTTGTTGCATTTCCTTTTCCTACTGCAATTACTGTATTAGTTGTCATTACACGTAGTCTTTATATAGATATCATGCTCTGTTGTTTGGACACTTATACTTGTCCAAGTTATCTAGTCCAGTAGGTGTCTTAATTGTCCTTCATCACTACTCAACTGAGGTTAGTCTTGATACTTGGTGGGTACCGCTGTGTTATACTCAAACTACACTTCTCCATATTTTTGTGCAGATCCAGGTTAGTACAGTCCTTTGTACATATCTTGTGGTGGAGACTAGAGGTAAACCTGATGTTGCGTTCACATGCTTCCGAGTCACCTTCTGATTTTGTATTTACACTTCAACACAGTTGTATTTAGAGGATTTCTAGCAAACTTTGTAGAGCTTATGACTTGTATTACGGGTTTTGGGATTTGTAAAAATTTTAAAGAGATTTCTATTTCAAAATTGCCATATGTAAGTTTATCTATTATTTTTATTCAGTAAGTGTTAGGCTTACCTAGTCCCTAATACTAGGTGCCATCACGATACCCAACAAAGAGAATTTGGGGTCGTGACAAGTTGGTATCACAACTCTAGGTTCATAGGTGCTACAAGTCATAAGCGAGTTCAGTAGGGTCTTGCGGATCAGTATGGAGAGGTCTATACTTATCTTCGAGAGGCTACAAAACTATTAGGACAATTTCACTTTTTACATTCCTATTGTGCAAGTTCATTTGTCTCGAAGTTTGAACTTTTATCATTCCATTCCCTCACAATGGTGAGGACACGAGCTGCAGTTCTTGATGACCTTAACCCCCGAAGAAGATGTCGCAAGGGGAAGAGGCGAAGGCCAACAAGGAGAACGCGTCCCAGCTTGGTACCTACCGGAGCAGCTGTTGAGAAGAGTCAATAGCTCCTGTTGGGGGACAGGTACCGGAGGTTCCTATTGTTACCCACAGACTTTAGGAGACTTTGGCACAGTTCCTGAGCACGTTAGGTACATTGGCTCAGGCGGGGTTGATTCTGGTTGCAACACTTACTTCACATATATGGGGAAGAGATCAGACACCCGTCATCGGTACTCTAGAGCAGCGAGTTCACGTTGGTCAGGTTCCAGGTGGTAACGGTGATTCAACCTCTGGTTCCAATTCAGCTTGTGGTTAGGGAAGTAGCATTTGAGGAAGAACAACTTAGACATGCAAGGTTCAAGAAGTATGACCCACCTACTTATAGTGGTTTGGCTTCAGAGGGTGCTCAAGGCTTAGTAGAGGAGTGCGTCCGCATTCTCCGCACGATGGGTGTTATGGAAATGAATGGGGTTGCTTTTATTATGTTCCAGCTTAGGGGAGCGACTTATCAGTGCTGGTGGGCATATGAGTTGGGTAGTTCGGTCGAGGTAGCTTTACTTATAAGAGTTAATTTTTCGGAGATGTTCTTGAGAGAGTTTGTACCTCAGTCCCTTTCGGATGCATGGCGCGCGGAGATTGAGAAACTGCTCTAGGCTGCTATGTCAGTATTCGAGTATGCCATTAGGTTCAGTTATTTGGCCAGACATGCACCTGCGTTAGTTGATACAAATAGAGAGCATGTCCGTAGATTCATTGAGGAGCTCATGCACGATATTCGGTTCAGCATGGCTGGGGAGATGGAGTCATATATTTCGTTTCAGCAAGTGGTAGGGATCGCTCTCCGATTGGAGGGCATGTGGGACAGGAGAGAGAGGACAAGCGGGGCCAGGAGAGAGAGTGCAGAAGAGGTTAGGATAGAGAGGACAAGGAGGTTAGGAGTCCTCGAAGAACAGAGAGATCTACTGGTTCTTATTTTGGAGGCAGGGTACGACATGGTAGGGATTTTATGGGTCAGCCGGTTCATTTTGCACTTCAGGATTCGCACGGTGTTTCTCATGGGTCTCAGAGTACCCGTACTGCACAGCTTCCACAACCTAGTTAGCATAGCGGTTTCTTTGAATGATGAGAAACCAGCTACACGGTGAGAGATTGCCCTAGACTCCGGACAAATATGTCACAACGGGGTTTTCAAGCGAGTAAAGGGCGCCCAAGAAGGGGAGGCCCGACCCATTGATGTGTTTCATATAGTAGGCTTGAGGCCGCTGCGCCATATGATGTCATACATGTCTACTTTTGATTTGTTACAGAAGGGCACCATTTATATTTTGTTTCGGTTATGCTTATTGGGGCGAGTTACCTTATTTGTTGCTTCAATTATGGGTGAGTTTAATGATTAGTACTCTACTTATGTTTTTACCCCTTTTTGGGGAATCTATGAGTAGTAGCCAGTGTCTATCGCTTCGTTTGTATTCATTATTTAGAGTTACGAGACTAGAAATGAATTCCTATTGTCCATTACGGTAGGTTTTGGTGTGATTTATAAATAGTTTGGTTACGATTTGTTAATTAGATGCTCTACCGGGGTGAGAGTTTAGTAAGTGTTGTGATTTTATTTGTATAATTGAGTTATTGAAAGGTTTCAATTAGTATGATGTGTATTGGACTTGTGATACAGAGTTGAGGGATAGACCCTCATGATTATGTTTTAGTCGGGTTGCTTGTCGTGGTGGAAGTTATATCAAGATCTGATCCTTCTGATTTGTTCATATACTTTGTATTTACCTTGAAAATTTATTCGTAGAATGATACTGATAGAGAGTTGTGCCTACCGAGCTTGTTTTTTAGTTCTCTTATGTGTTTTTTCTTACATGTTTAGTCATTGTTTTGTTGTGCTCATTGAGATTTAGTTTGCGTGGTGTGTGCCTAGTGGTGTTAGATGTGACTTGTTGATATGAGTGCATAGTTATGAGGTCTTCATATTTCTTGCATCATTGTCAGTGTTGTGGAGGGTTGAAACAAGGTTCTAACAGATATGGGGCTAATTGTCGGTGTTGGATTTGATTACGAGCGGTTATTGAGATCAATAATGTAATTATAGGACTATGAGTGAGGTGTTACATGGTGTGGTTGTACTTTATGGGTGTAGGCAAAAGTGTTTGCAACTGGTAGAGGCCGATATTGGGTGCGAATGTGAGTAAATTTGACTCTAAGGCTTATGGGTGTTTGTGAAGGGATAAATTACAATTGATATGGTGTCGTTAGGCTTTTGTGGATTAGGGTGACGTGGGTTCACCCGCGAGTGTATGTTGGATGTGTGCATTCAGTAATTTGATGACTTCAAGGCGATCCTTGGCACGTTCGAGGAAAAAGATTTGCTTAAGAGGGGGAAGATGTAACCTGCCGGTCATTTTGACAATTAAAGTCCCGCTTGGAAGCATAAGGTTTTGAACCAAAGCAAGCCCAAGTCCATGCAAGAAGGCCCTCCAGATCTGCCAAATTCAAAGCCCGTCAAAGGCATATGAAATCATGCAAAGGATTCGAGCCCATCCAAATAATGTTCAGCGGGCTAAACCTAAGTAGCTCTACAACTTTGTATTATGTGTTATATCTTGCATGCATGGTCGAGTTCAGTTACGAATGACTCCGAGTCAATTTGGAAGAAGGGTTCTAGTTTTGCAAGCTTAAGAGATAAGAATCGACAAAAAATTGACTTTTTTGTAAACGACTCAAGAATGGGGTTTTGATGATTTCAACAGCTTCTTATGGTGATTGTGTACTTAGGCGTGCGTCAGGATTTGGATTTGGAAGTCTGTAGGATAATTTGAAGCATGCTGGCGAAAGTTGTAAAACTTGAAGTTGGAAGGTTGAGAGGTATTACCAAGAGTTGACTTTGGTGATATCAAGATCGGAATGCAATTCCGAGAGTTGGAAAAGCTTTGTTATGTCATTTCGGACTTGCCAGCAAACTTTGACGTCATTCCGGGTTGATTTGACATATTTCAGCGCGAGTTTTAGAAGTTGGAAGATTTGAAGTTATAAGTTCGATTCATGGTGCAATTCGTAGTTTCGAAGTTGTTTGATGTGATATGATACCTCAAGTGTGTCCGTTAGGGTATGGAACTTGTTGGAATGCTTAGACGGGGCCCCTGGGGCCCTAGGTGTGTTTCGAATGAGTTTCAAATGGTTCTAGTGCTTCGCACTTGTGACATATTGGAGCGAAGGTGCGGCTCTGATTCTGCATGATCTTGGTTGCTTCTGCGATCATAGAGTCATGGGAGCTCGCTCGCTTATGCGGAGGCTGGCGCACATGTGCGAAGTCCGCTTTTGCGGTACATCGATCGCGTTTGCGAAGAAGTTCGCTTATGTGCACCTTTTGGCGCTTCTGCGAGGTCGCTGATGCGACTCTACTTCCGCAGATCCGAATCCACACTTGGCTAGTTTGGTTCGCATATGCGAACATTTTCTCACAAATGCGATAGCACAGATGCGCTTCTTTTTCCACAAGTGCAGAAGTCCTGGGCAGAGAGTTTATATTTTAGGGTTTTTCCACTTTCCCCATATTTTGTGTTTTTGACCTCGGTTTGAGGGACGAATTGGTATCAAAATTTGATAATTTTAGTGTGGTTGAAATCTTATCGGAATGGGTGTTCAGTTTTGTGAAATTTGTCGTGTTCCGAAGTGCGGACCCGGGGTCGACTTTTAGATTTTGATAAAGATTGAGGCTTTATGATCCGGAATAGTCTCTTATGAGTTTTATTTATGCTTTGAAGCTATTTTGGCTAGATTTTGAGCTTTCCATAGTTCATTTCACTTGAGAAGTTCATTTTATAGTATCAGTCTGTCTACTTTGAGGTAAGTATCTTGCCTAATTTCGTGTGGGGAACTACCCCTTAGGATTTGAGTCTTTTATGCTAATTGTGTCAGGTGAAGTCTGTGTACATGAGGTGACGAGTACTTTCTATGGCTTATTTGTGGAAAGTTGGCCTTTTAGGGTTCTTAGGTCCTTGTATTCACTGAATATGAAGTTGTTTTTGTTATGATTAAGTTTTCTTGATTACTAGTTTTACCTCTACATGCTTTAATTGGAATTAGTTGCTTCATGATCCACTCATATAGAATATTTGTCTCTTATATGATTTAACTGAAATTGTTATCTCTTCTATTACCATGTTATCCCTCCCTAATAGCTTCTCCTTAATTGAAAGTATAATTTTCTCTTCTATAATTGTCCATCCTTAATTGAGGTTATGATTATCTTTTCGCTGCCTATCCTTATCTGAATTTGTTGTATCTGTTTTGTAATTTCTCAACCTCAAAAGAAGTTTAGGTACCCTATATCTTAGTTAACTTATCCTTATTTGGCATCATTGACTCATAATATCTCCCTTGTTGTTGAACTGTACTTTGTGAGGCCGTTGTTACATATTATTTTCTCTTTTGTTGAACTGTTCTTATTATGACTAGTATTCTCTAATGTGATTATTCTTTGTGAACTAGTTATTCCATTTCTTCTTGATCGAAATTTCTTGAGTTGAGTTACTTGTTGTACTATTGTATTATTGTCATTGTTGATGTTGTACTTGTTGTTGTGATGATGAGGTTTATGTCATGCGATTGTTATTGTGATGCACAAGGTTTTATGCCATGCGATTGTTATTGTGATGCCCGAGGTTTCTGACGTTCGGTTGTTAATGTGATGCATGAGGTTTCTTCCGTTATAGTGTTATTGTGTTGCTCGAGGTTTTTGGCGTGCTAGTATCACTATTGATATTTGCACATGTGGCATGACTAGGCGGGATATATATGTGGGTAGAGCATGTGGCGAGACAAGGTGGGAACATTTTTATGCACGTGTGGCGAGTTAAGGCGAGATTTTAATTTATTAATGTCTCACGTGGAAAGACAAGGTGGGCTATGCCAGGGATTGATTTGTGTTGACTTGTGATGGCTTGGGGGCATTCTTATTGTTGATATTTGTGTAGTGGCGCACTTATCTGTGTGAGTTTTATATTTTGAAAAATTGTGGAGAGATATTTTACATACTGTCCATTTTCTCTATACTTACTAGCCGGCATGAACTATGTTAGAATACTTGCACAAGCATACACGTAGTTAATCACTCTTATTGGTTAAGAGGATGGACCTTGATATTGTTAAGCATTGAAGCATACCCTTGTTTAATTGCCTTCGATGCGAGAATGGCTCTATTGGCACGTGAGTCATCAGTGCGGTAATAAGTTTACAATGAGGGCACAAGATGCAGAGTGCTTAGGGTTCCAGAATTTGGACGCGTTAAAATGTTCATATTCAGATGTTCGGTACCTCATGGAGGTTATTGGCTAAAACCTGGTGTGGGAACGGTCATTTTTGTTCAGTTGCTACTTTCCTTTCCTTTATATGTGATCACCGGATTTAAATTGTGTTCCGTTCATTCTATTGTGTCATTATTATGGTGTTCCGCTGTTAGTTATTGCTTTTCTTTTTCCTACTCTAATTACTGTATTATTTGTCATTATGTGTAGTCTTTATATAGATATTGTGCTCTGTTGTTTGTACATTTATACTTGTACAAGTTATCTAGTCCAGTAGGTGTCTTGACTGTCCCTCGTCACTACTTCACTGAGGTTAGTCTTGATACTTGGAGGATATCTCTATGGTGTACTCATACTACACTTCTGTACATTTTGTGTAGATCTAGGTATTGCTGAGTCAGTCGATTATTACCTAGCTGTACCGATCTTGTGGTGGAGACTCAAGGTAAACATGTTGCTGCGTTCGCAGGCTTCGGAATCAACTTTTGAATTTGTATTTACATTGTTTACCCTTATTTTGAAAAAGTTGTATATAGAGTTTTCTAGCAAACTCTGTAGAGCTTATGACTTGTACTAAAGGAATTGAGATTTGTAAAATTTTAAAGAGATTTTTATTTCAATATTGTCATAGGTTAGTTTAACTATTGTTGTTATTCAGTTAATGTTAGGTTTACATAGTCCATAAGACTAGGTGGCATCACGATACCCAACAGAGGTAAAATATTATAACGACCCGGCCGGTCGTTCCGTAGATTTTGCACTATTATTCCTGTTTTTGCCTTGTCATGTATTGGTTGTACTGTGTATGATGTGTTGGAGTCGGATGGTTCGGGTTTGGAGCGGTTGTGGTGAGAATTGAGACACTTAGTCTCATAAGGTAGCCTTGTAGTTGGAAAAGTCAACCGGGAGTTGACTTCTTGGTAAACGATCTCAGAATGTAGATTTTTGGCTCAGATAGCTTCGATAGGTGAATTGGGACTTATGAGTGTGTTCGGGATGTAATTTTGATGTCCGGTGTAGATTTAGGCTTGAATTGGCGAAAGTTAGTTTTTGGCAATTTTCGCTCGGCAATGGAAAATAGGCTATCGGGTTTGGAATAGAATTCCGACAGTTGGAACAGGTTCGTAATGTCATTTTGGATATGTGTGCAAATTTTTAGGTCAATAAGAGGTGTTTTGGATGGTTTCGGCATCGTTGGTGGAATTTAGAGATTTTAAAGTTCATAGGCTTGAATTTGATGTGATTTTGGTGTTTTTGCGTTGGTTTTGGTGTTTCAAAGGCTCCACTAAGTTTTAATGAGGTTATGGGATGTGTTGGTATGTTTGGTTGAGGTCTTGAGGGCCTCGGGTGTGTTTCGGGTTGTTAACAGACTTAGTTTGGAAGTTTGGAAGCTGTAGATTTCTGGTGTGTTTTGGCACTGGTGTTCTCTTACGCGGTCACGTAGGGTTCCTGCGATCGCGTAGGGTTAGATATGTGGGCGTATAGGTTTTTTCATCGCGATCGTATTGAGAGCTTCGCGATCGCGTTAGTTAGGCAGGGTACGTTTCGCCTTCACGTGGTCAGGGTCGCGATCGCATAAGGTAGTGAGATGGGTAGAAGCTGAGGGGGATGTTCTTCGCGATCGCGTGGTTGTGGCTTCGATCGCACTGGTCTGTGAGGTGAAGGTTCGCAATCACGTGAAATGTTCGGCGATCGCGTAGAGTTGTTGAGGAGCCAATTTATTTTGTGCTTCGCGATCGCGACTGGAAGTCTACGATCGTGATGAAGGAAATGCCTGGGCAGTATTAAATAGTCAAGTTCGTGACCCTTCTTCACTTTTCAACAATTCTTATACAGGATTGAAGCTTTTGAGAGGGATTTTTGAGGAAACCAAAGGGGAATCAATGTAAAAAGGGGTAATTAGGGCTTGAGATTAAGAGAACTTCTAATGGGGATTTGAGGGGTCATTTGAACACCGATGTCAGTGTTCTTGATATGTACAGAATCGTGAGAGGATGAGGATAATTATGGTGTAAATTTTATCTAGTTCCGAGATGTGGGCCCGGTGGTCGGGTTTAGCCAATTTCGGGAATTGTACCTAATGTTGATATTTTTTGATTGGGGTTCATCTCCCTAGCATATTTTGATGTGATAAATCTGGTTTTGATAGATTCGGAGCATTCAGGTGCAGATTGGAGGGGCAAGAGTATTGCAAAGTAGCTTTTCGGGCTAGTTTGAGGTAAGTAATGACTTTAAATCTTGTCCTCAGGGTATGAAACCCTGGACTTAGCATCTTCTCAATGTTTTGGAGTGACGCACACACTGGATGACGAGTGGTTGGCGTGCACTGGTTAGGGCTTTAGACTTGGTCCTTCCCGTGGAAACTATGAGTTGCGCAATTATTCTGAATCATATGATAAATTGTGTAATAAGACTATTAACGTATTATTTTGGGTTGGACGCCCTGTTTGGGGCCTTGTTCCGACCTGTTTGGACCCTTTAGGGGCTATTTACTACTATTCCTCACTGTGTTGATTCATGTTTTACACTTAGTCATGCTATGTTTAACTGATTTCAAAACTCAGTCTTATTTACATTGTAAGTGATTTAAAATGATATTTTGGGTCGAGTACCTCGTTTTACCGATAGCCCGATCGGCTTTTTGAGAAGTTGCTGACTGAGTTAGGTCGAGGGCCAATGTTGTGAGGATATAATGGATCGGGCTGCACGCTGCAGCATGTTACATTGTATATGATGACTGAGTAAGGCCAAGGTCCTGATTTGTGAGGATATGATATTGGATCGGGCTGCACGCCGCAACACGTTATGCTGTTATGATATGAGAGAAGCCGAGTGCCAGAGTGATTGAGGCCATGATTTGTCTTGTTATAGAGCTTGGCCTGTAGGAGCCCCTCCGGAGTTTGTACACCCCCAGTGAGCGCAGGTTCCTACTGAGTATGAGTACCGAGTGCCGAGCGACGAGTGATTGGGAGGCATGAGTGACAGAGTGATTGTGAGGTATACTGAGTGACTGATTCTGAGTGGTGACTTGCCCGAGGGGCGATTTGTGATAGTTGCTTTACCTGAGTGAATATTTATGATTCATTTCATCTTAAAACTAATACTTTTTTGGTATTTCACTGAATTTACTAAAAACCATATCTTTTTCAAAGGATTTTTACCGAAATTGGCTTTTAAAGCGTACTGATTTGATGTATACATTGTTGGAAAGAATGATTGTTTATTGTGACTTGATGATTTTATCCTGTGTATTTTCTTACTGCTCAAGACCTGATTTATTTTCATTACTACTGAGTTGGCGTACTCATCATTACTCATTGCACCTCTGTGTGCAGATTCAGGTGTTGGTGCCGAGCACTAGTTTTCTTATTACGCATGGAGCCGGAGTTAGGACATTGAGGTAGCTGTTCAACACTTACAGCATCTCTGCTTCCCTTCCTTGTTTTGTACTAGTCTCCCTGTTTCGAGATTTATGAATTGTGACAGTAGTATCCTTGGTAGTATTTTTAGATGCTCATGACCTGTTGGCTCCAAATCTTGGGGAGGATTATAGACTGTGTAGTTTGTTTGTTTTGCATAAAAAAATTCAGAGATTTATATATGTTTTATGATATGTTGATAATGATTTGGGAAATTTTTGAAAAGAAAACTGTAAATATGTAATTGTTGGTTAGCCTAGTTCCACAATAGGCGCAATCACAACCGGTTTATGATTTGGGGTCGTGACAAGTTGGTATCAGAGCACTAGGTTACATAGGACTTAACAATCATGAGCAGGTTTAGTAGAGTGAATCCACTCCACATTCTTGAATTCTTATCGTGTGAATCCATTTTATTCAGCCAAAGCGTAACTCCTTGAATTCCTTTCGTGTATTCGAATGCACACGTGAGCTTTTGGTATCAGCTGTACATGGACGGCTTGTGACTTTCATGGATGAGATGTTATTTTTAGCATGTTAATAATGGGTCAGTCTGGAGGACTTGAGGCCGGATTCTGTCTGTGACTTGAGTGCTGAGATTTCATTTGTGTGAGAACATGTATTTGGAGACTTTATATGTCCGTTAGTGTCCTCATTGATAGAACTTTGTGACTAGGTTAATACATGGTGAGTGTGACCTGATGGTTGATGTGTTCAGGTTGTTTGATTGTGACAAAAATGGATTGGCGGGAGATGTGGCAAGAACCATTGAGTATTTGACTTCTGTATTGAATTAGAATATGGCTTCGAGTTGTGAGTGTATTATAGGACCTATCGTGTAGCGTAGTTATGGAGTGGAGTGGATTTTCCTGTTGTGTTCTAAGCTCCTGGTGATGTCTTTTGGGCTGACTAATGCCCCAACGTCGGTCATGTATTTGATTGACGCTATATTCAGCCTTGTTGTAACTCCTTTGTTATTGTATTAATCGATGGCATCCCGTCATACTCTCGTATTCAGCCTTGTTGTAACTCCTTTGTTATTGTATTAATCGATGGCATCCCGTCATACGTCGGTCATGTATTTGATTGACGCTATATTCAGCCTTGTTGTAACTCCTTTGTTATTGTATTAATCGATGGCATCCCGTCATACTCTCGTAGCCAGGGTAGCATACTCAGCATTTGATGATGGTATTACAAGGATATAGGGAGGAGAAGCTTTGTGCAAAGTTCTTCAAGTATGAATTTTTGGATCAGTTCAGTAGCATTCTTGAGACACGTGGTGTCTAGTGAAGGTATCCATGTGGTCAGACGAGTGTGAGTAGAGCTTCTAGAAGCTCAAGATTTCCTTGACCACAACTCTAGTGTTAGTATTGCCATAAGCTTCAGGTTCTTATACCCCTTATTGGGATGTCTCGAGGGCAGGCAATAGTCATGTTCTAATGTAGGAAGGTATAGTGATTATGTGATAGCTATGATTTTTGGAAGTGTATATGGAGATATCATTTTGAGGCTAAGGTGGCAGGGGTATCTCCTATGGGTTGTCCTGAGTGTGTGACCCTTATGTTTATCCGTAGTAAGTTCTCTCTATTAATAAATAATGTATGTTGTAATTTTAATTTAGATCGCTTTTGGGAGTTGGCATGACCATTACTATGGTGAATACAAGATTTGCATATGATTCGAGGGTTAGATTGTTTGGGTCATATGAGCATGTGGAGGATTTAGTTGAACCTCACCACAATATGGTGGCAGTGATAATGTATGGGCATCATGAGTTATTGTTTATCTTGATCTTTGGCTTTGAGCCAAGTGGGGGACCCCTCTAATGATAAGTTCATTACATGATTATGTGTTGTATTGGTTTTGGTTCGAGGTATGTTGGTGAATCAGTTATGACCTGCAGCGGTGGAGTCTGGGAATGACTCGAGTAATTGAATTTCTTTGATACAAGTTGTAATGTACTTTACGGATAATGGAATTTATTGAACTATTAAGTTGTACTGGTAAGTGTAGTGTATGCAATGTATGAGTGTGTTTGTTGCTTCAAATGTATGGATTACTTTCCTAGTATATGGTTTGCAAGCGGGGTCAGGTCATTCTGTTTACTTGGTTAGTGTAATTGATATTGCGTAGAGTGAATGACATTCGAGAATGGTTCACACGGATTCAAGGTTATATGTAGCGATTGAGGATCTTCAAGGTGTGATAGGGGCTAGAACTGAGATTTACAGGGAAGGAGTCAAGGCTTGTGGTATATTTACCTTATCATGGATTTTCTCCATCAGTATCAGAAAAGTGAAGGTAATGACTTTAAACTAGCAGGAAGTCTCTTCAGGGTAAGTATTTCTAATGGGGTGCTTTTCGGGATATTTGAGGGAGTACTCAGCGGCTTATGAGCCTTAGATAGTATATTTTATGCTCGGGTTTCGTGCAGTGAGTTTGGATTGAGTATTGCGGTATTATAGCAAGAGGAAGTATCAATGTGAAGGTTAGTCAGAAGGAACTTGAATGAATATGAAAACTTGGTAGTAGGTCGGATCGGCATGATAAACGATAAGGGATATGATTAGTTATGTGGGTGTTATGAAGTAATGAGTTGTTACTTGTGTTTCTTAGTAATTCTCTTGGGATTTGGTGGCATTCGTAGCTTGGTTGAGTTAAAAGGATTCAGTCCTGGCGGTTTGGTGTTGTACAAATGGGCTTCAGAGAGTTCTTGAGGGACTCTACCACGATTAAAGATGTATATTTTCTACTTGCGCGAGGGCCATGTGATGTCTAGTAATTTTGCTTCTGAATGGGATCAATGGAAAGTTATGGACAAGTTAGGTACGTAGTTGTTTGTGGCGAGGAAGGGAGCATGAAGTTCTCATATTTATCATAGGATTTCATGGTGTATGCGGTATTTTGTGTATAATAAAGAGTAGCATAGGTAAGGTCACGGTTCAGTTCTGGAAGGAAGGTCAGCACTGGCAGTTTCAGATGACTGGGTAATGGATACCACTATTGGATGGCTTGATGAGGGTATACATCCAGAAAAGGGCAATGCGTTGGGTTAAGGGTGCTTCATTGGTGTTACAATGCTCTTCTGTTGGATCACTGCTGATATTCATGGTTGCTTGGTGTCACAGAAGAATTTTAGGGGTATCCCTCGTGGAATGATTGAGTATTAGGGATGTGTTATATATTCGAGCGGTGGAGTGGAGATAAGATATAGTAATTTGTGCGCTTCAGGGACTTCAAGACTAGGAACTTTCATAATCAAATTATTTTTGTAGTTCTGAATTACGAGGATGCAAGCAAAGCTAGTCAGGTGTTAGTATATGCCATGATTCAGTCATTATGAACTTTCAGAGAGTTATCTACCTATTGTGGGTGACCATAGTTGACTTAGAGTTATTGGTAGGCCAGTATGGGTTTGTGTTCTGCACCGAGTCGAAAGTGTTGACTCTGAATTGCTATTGTTGAGGGATGTACCATTCAATTGTCATCGAGCTTATTCGTGATTTTGAGTGATCTATGAGTTACCTTTCAGTGTTTCGAGGAGTTGTGATCATTGGTTGTATGTGCATAGGGTGAAGTTTTATCTGGGCTTTATAGCGAGATTTGAGTAGGGTAAGTAATTAGGTGTTGCAGGATTGATACGTATTGGTTATTTTCTTTCTGGTTCAGGTGGCATGGTATCGTCCGGTTTCCCCTGTGGTTATGGAAATGCACTTTCAATAATTGATGTTGAATTTCGCATGGTTATTGATTTTGATCAACGTGGATTGGAGTATATCATATGGTCCAGCGGTTGGATGGGATCACGCTCTGCAACAGAGTTAGGTAGAGGTATGATCCTTGGTGTCAGATTCGTGTGTTCTGATTTTACGGTGTGCCAGGCTTCTAGCATGATGTTGTGATGGTAATAAGTAATGGCAGGATAGTCCTCTCGTGTGAATCTTCTCTATTTTATGATTGAGCTCTTGGGATGTGGTTATTGAGTGCACAAGTTGCACAAATTATGGCTCATGATGGTATTGATGCTGATCGGACGAACGGTTGCTAGCTTCTACGTGTTGTATCATTACCGACAATATATGGAAGTGTTAGAGCGAGGCATTGCTTGATAGGAGGATATACACCAGTATTGGGTTATTTGGAGCATCTATTGTGATTAGGAGTCATCGTTATGGGTGGTAGAGTCATGCGGTATTTTAGGTGATTTCATCTTGGGTTACGGATATGGTTTGATACAGCGTGTGCAGACTATTTCAACTTATAGTTGTGGGATTTGATCTTGTAAATTATTTCAGAAGTGGAAACTCGGTTCTAAGGTTATGAGTCAGGATTGGATTTTGAAATTTCAACTATGTGGTGCTATTGGACCTATAGGGGGTAGGGTGATGTGGGATCACCTCGGAATGTGTGCATGGTAGGTTACACGACAATTTTGGCGGTGTTTGGAACAACTCTAGGAACGTTCGAGGACGAACGTGTGTTTAAGTGGGGGAGAATGTAACGACCCGACCGGTCGTTCCGTAGATTTTGCACTATTATTCCTATTTTTTCCTTGTCATGTATTGGTTATACTGTGTATGACGTGTTGTAGTCGGATTGTTCGGGTTCGGAGCATTTGTGGTGAGAAATGAGACACTTAGTCTCTTAAGGTAGCCTTGTTGTTGAAAAATTCAACTGGGAGTTGACTTCTTGGTAAAATCTCCGAATGCGGATTTTTTGGCTCGGATAGCTTCATTAGGTGATTTGAGACTTAGGAGTGTGTTCGGAATGTAAGTTTGATGTCCGGTGTAGATTTAGGCTTGAATTGGCAAAAGTTAGTTTTTGATGATTTTTGGTCGGTAGTGGAAAATAGGCTATCGCGGTCGGAATGGAATTCCGATAGTTGGAAAAGGTTCTTAATGTCATTTTGGATATGTGTGCAAAGTTTCAGGTCAATCGGAGATGTTTTGGATGGTTTCGGCATCGATTGTGGAATTTAGAAATTTCATAGTTCACAGGCTTGAATTTGATGTGCTTTTGGTATTTTTGCATTGTTTTGGGTGTTTTAAAGGCTCGACTAAGTTTGAATGAGGTTATGGGATGTGTTTATATGTTTGGTTGAGGTCCTGAGGGCCTCGGGTGTGTTTCGGGTGGTTAACGGACTTAGTTTTGAAGTTTGAAAGCTACAAATTTCTGGTGTGTTTTTGCTCTGGTGTTCTTTTACGCGATCGCGTAGGGGTTTCTGTGATCGCGTAGGGTTATATATGTGGGGGTCTAAGTTTTTTCATTGCGATCACATGGAGAGCTTCGCGATCGCGTTATTTTGGCAGGGTACGCTTTGCGGTCGCATGGTCAGGGTCGCGATCGCATAAGGTAGTGACTTGGGTAGGAGCTGAGGGGGATGTTCTTCGCGATCGCGTGGTTGTGGCTGCGATCGCACTGGTTTGTGAGGTGAAGGTTTGCGATCGCATGGAATGTTCCGCCATCGCCTAGAGTTGTTGAGGAGACGATTTAGTTTGTGCTCCGCGATCGCGATGAAGGAAATGCCCGTGCAGTATTAAATAGCCAAGTCCGCGACCCTTCTTCACTTTTCCACCATTCTTATACGGGATTGAAGCTTTTGAGAGGGATTTTTGAGGAAACCAAAAGGGAATCACTTGGAGGTAAGATTATTGACTTCATAACTTGATTATATGTGATTAAATACCTAATTAGTGGTGATAATTTGGGGAAAATCAGTGTAAAAAGGCGTAATTAGGGCTTGAAATTAAGAGACCTTCTAATGGGGATATGAGGGGTCATTTGAACTCCGATTTCATTTTTCTTGATATGTATAGACTCGTGAGAGTATGAGGATCAATATCTTGTAAATTTTATCGAGTTCCGAGACGTGGGCCTAGGGGTCGGGTTTAGCCAATTTCAGGAATTGTGCCTAATGTTGATATTTTTCGATTGGGTTTCATCTCCCGAGATTTTTTTGATGTGATAAATCTTGTTTTGATATATTCGGAGAATTCGTGAGCCGATTCGAGGGGCAAGAGTATTGCGAAGTAGCTTTTCAGGCTGGTTTGAGGTAAGTAATGACTTTAAATCTTGTCCTCAAGGTATGAAACCCCGGACTTAGCATCTTCTCACTGTTTTGGAGTGACACACACACTGGATGACGAGTGGTTGGCATGCAGTGATTAGGGATTCAGACTTGGTCCTTCCCGTGGAAACTATGAGTTGCGTAATTATTTCTATATCATATGATAAATTATGTTTTAAGACTATTACCGTATTTTTAGGGTTGTACGCCATGTTTGGGGCCTTGTGCCGACCTGTTTGGACCCCTTGGCGGCTATTTATTACTATTCCTCACTGTGTTGATTCATGTTTTACACCCAGTCATGCTATGTTTAACTGATTTCAAAACTCAGTCTTATTTACATTGTTAGTGATTTAAAATGATATTTTGAGTCGAGTACCCCGTTTTACTGATAGCCCGAGCGGCTTTTTGAGAGGTTTCTGACTGAGTGAGGCCGAGGGCCATTGTTGTGAGGATATTATAGATCGGGCTGCGCGCCGCAACATGTTACATTATATATGATGACTGAGTGAGGCCGAGGGACTGATTTGTGAGGATATGACATTGGATCGGGCTACACCCCGCAACATGTTACGTTGTTATGATATGAGAGAGGCCGAGTGCCAGAGTGATTGAGGCCATGATTTGGCTTGTTATAACACTTGGGCTATAGGAGCCCCTCCGTAGTGTGTATGCCCCCAGTGAGCGCAGGTACCTACTGAGTGCGAGTGCCGAGTGCCAAGCGATGAGTGATTGGGACGCATGAGTGACGGTGAGGTTGCCCGAGGGGCTGATGCTGAGTGATTGTGAGGTATGCTGAGTGTCTGATTCTGAGTGGTGACTTCCTTGAGGGGCATTTATGATACTTGCTTTACCTGAGTGAATATTTATGATTCATTTCATCTTAAAACTAATACTTTTTGGGTATTTCACTGAATTTACTAGAAACCATATCTTTTTCAAAGGAGTTTTACCGAAATTGGCTTTTAAAGCGTACTGATTTGATGTATACACTGTTGGAAAGAAAGACTGTTTATTATGACTTGATTATTTGATCCTGTGTGTTTTCTTACTGCTCAAGACCTGATTTATTTTCATTACTACTGAGTTGGCGTACTCATCATTACTCCCTGCACCTCTGTGTGCAGATTCAGGTGCTAGTGCCGAGCACTAGTTTTCTTATGACGCATGGAGCCGGAGTTGGGACATCGAGGTACCTATTCAGCGCTCACAACATCTCTGCTTCCCTTCCTTGTTTTGTACTAGTTTCCATGTTCCGAGATATATGTATTGTGACAGTAGTATCCTTGGTAGTATTCTTAGATGCTCATGACCTGTTGGCTCCAGATCTTAGGAAGGGTTATAGACTGTGTAGTTTGTTTGTTTTGCATAAAAAACAATTCAGATATTTATATATATATATATTATGATATGTTGATAATGATTTGGGAAATTTTTGAAAAGAAAAGTGTAAATATGTAATTGTTGGCTAGCCTAGTTCCACGATAGGTGCCATCACGAACAGTTTATGATTTGGGGTCGTGACAATTATGTCGTGATAGATTGTAACGACCGGACCGGTCGTTTTGAGCTCTAGCGTGTCATTCAGCGGTTTTGAGGCCTTGAGTACCTTCACTTCAGGTATTGTGACTTGCATGCATGGTCGGAATTGAATTTCGGGAAGCTCAGAGTTGATTGGGAAAGAAAATTCTCATTTCAAAAGTTTTAAGTTGGAAGAATTGACGAAAGTGTATTTTTCAGTAAACGACCTCAGAATCAGGATTTGAAGGTTCCAACAGGTTTGTATGATGATTTTGGACTTAGACGTATGTCCGGATCGGGTTTTGGATGACTTGGGAGCATTTCGGTGCCTATTGTGGAAGTTGGCATTTTGGAAGAATTTTATAAATTTGGGTTGAGGTGCATTTCAATGTTATCGATGTCCGTTTGGAATTCCGAGATTGGGAATAACTCCGTTTGGTGATTCTGGTATTGGGAGAGCATCCATAAGTGGATTTGGAGGTCTATACATCATTTCGGGGTCATTTGGTGAAAGATATAAATTTGATGGTTTTTGAGAAGTTTGACCGGGAGTGGACTTTTGTTATTGGGGTCAGATTCAGATTTTGGAAGTTGGAGTAGGTTCGTACTGCCGAATTTTACTTGTGTGCAAAATTTGATGTCAATCGGACGTGCTTTGATAGGTTCCGGCATCGAATGTAGAAATTGGAATTTCATAGTTTCATCAGACACAAATTGGGGTGTGATTCATGTTTTAGCGTTGTTTGATGTGATTTGATGCCTCGAATAAGTCCGTGATATGTTAAGGGACTGTTTGGTATGTTCCCACGGGGTCCCGAGGGGCTCGGGTGAGTTTCGGAATGGTTTCAGACCATTTCTAAGCCATTTTTAGCTGCAGGTTTTTGGCTATAACAGTATGCTACGCGATCGCGGGGAACCGGTCGCGATCATGATGAGTAAAATGAGAGAAATTGGCAAGTGCTTCGCGATCGCGGAAGGCCTTTCGCGATCACATAGAGGAAAAATTCTGCTACACTGATCCAACTTTGGAAGCTTGTTTTTTGCAATCTATAAAGAATTAGGAGATGATCCAAAGGCAGCAGTTGTAGCCCTTGGTGTCTAGTTTTCAGAAAATCAAACCATTTGTCATTTGGAGTTGTGTACAAAACGTTATGAGTGGTACACTACAGCCTATCTGGGAAAATAAAGAAGATATTTGTGTTGTATAGGGCTGTCTTTGGCCGCTTATATCTCAGACTCTATAAGGAACTAGGAGATGAACAAAACAAAAAGGTTGTAGATCTTGGTGTCTAGTTTTCAGAACATTAAACCATTTGCAATTTGGTATACAAAATGTTATGACCGTTATACTAGAGGTTGTATGGAAGAGCTGGGCATTTGTTCTTTGCGATCGCAAAGCATTTTCCGCGATCGCGAATGGCAAATTTTGGGCTGAGAAATGTTGTGCTTTGTTATTGCGAAGTTCCGCGATCGTGAAGAGTAAATACCTGTGCAGAAGCTATATTTTGAGGTTTCGATCATTTTTAACATATCTAGAGCTATGGAACTGCGCTTTTCACCATATGGATTAGGGTAAGTGTTCTATATCCGAAAGTAATTATACTTCATAATTCTATGCTTGATTTCTTCATTTAATTTCGGATTTGGGGTTAAAATTGGGGAAAATATTTAGAAAACTTCTTAGGCCGAATTTTGGGGTTTTGATCATGATTTTGGTATCGGATTTGAGCAAATTTGGTATGTCTAGACTCGTGAGTGAATGGGTGTTCATAATTTATAATTTTTATCCGATTCAGAGACATGAGCTCGGGGAGGCTTTTTGAGCGACTTTCCAATTTCATGTTTTAACTATGATTCTGTTCGCCAGATTAGTTTCTTGTAGTTATATTTATGATACATAATTGGTTTTGGCTAGATTTTGGCCAATCAGAGTCACATATTCCCGGGACGATCGTTATTTTAGATTGACTTGAGCTTGGTTCGAGGTAAGTGGCTTACCTAACCTTGCGTGGGGGAACTCCCCTTAGGATTGGTACTATTGTTGTTATATAAGCGCCGTGTACCTGAGCTGACGAGTACGTACACGGGCTATTTGTTGAAAAACTCGATTTTTCATTAAATCACAACATGTCTTTCCTCTTAATTGAACTTACTAACTTGTGTAGCATTACGATAGACTAAGAAAGCATGCCTACTTGCCTTAACTGTCTACTTGAACTACGTGCAACCTGTTTAGTAGTTTTTACCATTTTTCCTTATCTTGTACTTAGGATATATTGTGAGACTTCGTGCTTTGATTATTGAATCTTGTTGTTTTGCTGCATATTTACTTTGGGACTATGAAACGGTATTCTGGGAGATCTCCATGTATTGCATGTTTACTTTGGGACAACAGAATGGTATTCCGGGAGATCCCCTTGTCTTGCGTTTTTACTTTGGGACTACAAAACGGTATTCCAAGAAATCCCCTTGCCTTGCATATTTACTTTGGGATTACGGAACGGTATTCTGAGAGACCCCCTGCACATTTACGTTTGGGACCACGAGACGGTATCTCGGGAGATCCCTCTGTTGCGCTGTTGTGTTCTGAGCTGTTGATTTTCACTAATTTTTTCCTTGTTACATTTCGGTTTTTATTACTGTCATATATCCGTTGTTTTTCTTTATTATATATGTATTTTTCGGTAGGGCCTTGACCTGACCTCGTTACTATTCAACCGAAGTTTGGTTGGGCACTTACTGGGTACCGTTGTTGTTTACTCACGCCATTTCCTTCACATGTTTTCCGTGGGCAGATCTAGATTCATCTTACCCGCCTCATTGTTAGTGCAGTCGTTGCAACTTACTGAAGATCAAGGTACATCTTACATCTGCCCGCGTCCGAAGATCCTGGGAGTCCCCCTCTATCCCTTATATTATTTTCCTCCCTTATTTTCTTTAGACACTATGTATAGAAAACAATTAGGCAAATTTCATAGAGCTTGTGACTCGTGATTACCGGGTTTTGGGAATACTGTTTATACTTGAGCAATGGTATTCTTGTACATACCGTGTGGCATTGTTATCAATATAAAGTATCTATTGAAGTTTAGTTGTTAATTTCTGCTTTATTTATGTTATTTAGATATTATTAGGCTTACCTAGTCGTAGCGACTAGGTACCGTCACGAAGATTTACGGAGGGAGAAAATGGGTCGTGAAATATTGGTAGAGTCATGCGGATTCGTACGGAAACATGTGTACTTATCTTCAAGAGGCTATAGGGCTGTTAGGAGCACTTCCCTTCTTGATTCCTCATTGTGCGAACTGATCCTTTTGAGGCTTGTACCTTTATTTAATTCCTATTCAATCTTATATGACGTAAATCGCTTGTAATAGATTGCGAATCGAGGAATTGTCATAGTACAACATATATGGTGAAGAATGTTTTTACCTGCGTATTTGATTGGGCTATTAGCGTTGTCTTTCATAAGGTCGTCCTATCGTTTCAGCTCAGTATTAGTATTACCTATGGTTTTGGGATTTAGCATTGACTGTTATGATGATTCGTGCGTTGCTATCGCACCGTGTTTGTGTAATGGTAGATGCTTGTTTAGGCATCGAGGCAGTGAATGACTTGAAAGGAGGTTTTACATACATAGATTCAGTATTCTATTTTCAGCGGAGGAAAGGCAATCCGACTAGGAATGTTCAGATTTAGGGTGATGGAATAACGAGGCTTGGCATTTTCGAGCGTGGTAGAGTTCACAATTGTGATGTGGTGTCATCGTCCTTGTTTAACGCATTAAGGTTCGCCGATGTTATGGCCTTCTTCAATTTGCCTTCGAGGGAATGTATTGGGAAATTGTGTCTGATATGCGATTGGCAGAGATGGCGATGTTTGGCGGTTTCACGATAGAGTTGGTGGCGATCTATTGGTTCAAGCACTACGGAGATGATGTTGATGTAAGGCAACAATTGGGCAGCGAAGGATGAGGAATGACATGTGGGAGGTGTCTTACGGTGGGTAAATTTCTTGAAGGCCAAGTGTGAGAAACAGGAGTCGATAGTTGCCTAAAGGAGTTTGACCGAAGTGAGAGAGTGACAAAGTGGAATATGGGTTCTGTGGAAGGAGGACTACATGCCTTGGGAAATGGGTATTGCAGGGAGGATTTTGTAGAAGGGGTTGATGACTTTATTAGACATGAAATATCACTATCATCATACCAAATTGAAGGAGTAATTAGGTTCCCCTGTGTCAAGTGCGATTGTATGAAGTTTACAAAATCAGAGGAAGTTAAGCTTCATCTTTATAGAAAAAGGGTTTATAGAGAATTACTTTATGTGGACTAATCATGGAGAGATCGATGGTAGCCATGGAATATTTCGTAACATTATTGTTGGTGAAAGAAGTAGGTCGGTGGAGAATAGAAATCATGATTCTAGAATTCAAGATATGGTTGTGGATGCTTTTGGGATGCACTCCGGGGGTGAGCCAAATGAAAATGTTTAAAAAAACTCCTAATGATGATGCAAAACGTTTTTATGAACAATTAGAGGAAGCTAGTCTTCCACTACGTGAAGGAAGTCTGCACTCTAAGTTGTTTCTTGCAGTTAGATAACTAAGTATCAAATATGATTGGAATATTTCTCAAGCGGCCATGAGCTCATTGATTGACCTTATGAGTGAACTAGTTGACCCAAATATCAACTTACCTGGTGATTTATGTTAGGCAAAGAGATTGGTTTCTAAGTTAGGACTTTTCATCAATGAGAATTGTTTGTTGTGAAGATTGTTTCATGTTAAATTATAAAGATGTTGCGAATTTAGAAAGCTGTAAATTCCGCAAAAAACTTCGTTTCATGAGGCTTTCCAGCGGGAATAGGATCGTTGTTAATGTGATGCGTTATTTACCTCTTATACCTAGGTTAAAGAGGTTATATGCATCGATGAGTTATGCTCCTCAAATGAGATGGCACTTTGAAAATAGAAGACCACATGGTGTTATGTCTTATCCTTCAAATAGAGAAGCTTGAAAGCACTTTGATAGGACATATCTTGATTATGCTAGTGAACCAAGGAACATTCGGTTAGGTTTATGTGCGGATTGTGTCACGCCTTTTTCAATATCTGCGACACGATATCACGCTGGCCTGTCTTTCTTACACCTTATAATCTACCACCTGAGTTGTGTATGACTAGTCCATATATATTTTTAAATTGTATTATCCTCGATCCTCGTCATCCAAAAAGTTTGAGTGATGTATATTTGCAACCCTTGATTGATGAGCTAAAACGGTTGTGGTATGATGATGTTGAAACATATGACCTATCAACCAGGCAGAATATTAAATTCCGAGCTAATTTAATGTGGTCTATTAACGATTTTCCTGCGTATGGGATATTGTCTGGGTTGATGACTGCTGGGAAGCTAGCTTGTCCTTACAATATGGAAAATGGTAAAGCGTTCACTTTGAAACATGGCCAAAAGCAATCATGGTTTGATTGTCACCGTCAATTCTTTCCTGGTGAAAATGAATTTAGAAGGATAAAAAATGCATTAAAAAGAATAAAGTAGAATATAATTCTCCACCTCCGACACTTTCAGGTGAGGAATATTGGGAGAGGGTCCATAACATTAGTAAAGTTACTGAGGCTCCACTGTCTAGATTCCCTGGATATGGTTGTAACGACCCGACCGGTTGTTTTGCGTATTAGAATCCCGTTCCATTAAATGAAACCTTCCATAGCGGCTATTCGTGCTTTATGACTTGCGGGGACGGGTGGTTCGAGATTCGCGAATGGTTTGAGTGATTTAGGAACACCTGGTTCATTAAGGTTAGCCTATTTGGCCAAGTTTGACTTCGGTCAATATTTTGAGCAAACGACCTCGGAATCGAGTTCTGACAGCTTCAGTAGCTCTGTATGATGATTTTGGACTTGAACGTATGTTCGGCTCGGGTTTTCGATGAGCCGGGAGCATTTCGGCCAGAAATGGAAATCAGGATTTCTTTATGTTTGAAATTTGGTTTGGGACGTAATTTTATGCTATCGAGGTCCGAATGGAATACCGGTACCGGGAATAGTTCCGTATGGTCATTTATGACTTGTTTGCAAAATGTGAGGTCATCCCGAGTAGTATAGGCTTGTTCGGTGCATGGAAGTGAATTCCAGAATCTTAAGTTTTTATGTTTGATTAGATTTGTTTTTGGGGTTGAATTCTGAGTTTCGTTGTTTTTTTTAACGTTCCGGCTGTTTGAGCGAGTTCGTATCATGAATACAGACTTGCCGGTGCTTTTTGAAGGGGTCCCGAGGGTCTCCAGTGAGTTTTGGACCATCGGGAGTTAAGTTGGAAAAACCAGATTTTTGCTGTCTAGTTTCCTTCTTCGTGATAGCAGAAGGTGGGTCGCGATCGCGGAGAAGGAATTTGGATGGGCTGCTGATTGTTTTTCGTGATCGCACTTCCTCATCGCGATCGCGGAAGGTTGGGCCCTTGGCCTTCACGATCGCGGAAGGCTGGACTCCATGCCTTCGCGATTGCAGCCCCATCCTCGCAACCACGTAGTGTAAGTTGTGATTGTTGTTGAGATGACATGGAAAGGTGAAATATTATGATTTCAATCCCCGTTGGCAACAGTGGTATTGGCACAATCCTGTTGAGTTCACTGTTGAGTCGGTACACATATGTACCTATATATGTATATCCACTTGTTATCGAGTCAGCACACGAGTCGCAGACTGGAGGCGCGATCGCGGGTCAGCTTATATATTATTATTATCGAGTCAGCACATAAGTCGCATGCATGATGCGCAATCGTGGGTCAGCTTATCATTATCGAGTCAGTAGACGAGTCGCAGACTAGATGCGCGATTGTGGGTCAGCTTATCATTATCGAGTCATCACACGAGTCGCAGGTATGATGCGCGATCGTGAGTCAACTTATTACTATTGAGTCAGCACGCGAGTCGTTGGTATGATTCACGATCATGGGTGAGCTTATGACCTCAGTCCTTATGACCACCCTCATGACTCCGACCGGTTGTCTTGTTTTGGTATTGTATTATCACCTGAGTCCGAGTCACTTATAGTGGGATTGACATGTATTGTGTAAACGGAGGATTTGGAACTTGCAGTTCATTTTCAGTTGTTACTTGGATTACATTATTTGCTTATGTACTTGTTGATTTCTGCTTCACATGCCTACTTCTTTAGACATATATCTTTTTATATTATATTGCTGGACCTTAGTGAGTATCTAGTCGACCTCTCGTCACTACTCCTTCGAGTTTAGACGGGATACTCACTGGGTACATATTTATTTATGTACTCATGCTGCACTTCTTCTTCTTCTGTACTTGATTGTACAGGTCCGGAGGCTGGTACATCTGATTATCAGGCCGGTGCTAGATACTGATTTGTGTGATTAGACTTCACGGTGAGTTGCTCTTCCTGGCGACCTCCTAGCAGCACCCCGAGCACCCCGAAGTTCCTTTTGTTATTTTCCCCGTCTATTTCATCCAGACTGTGGATTTGTATATATATGTATCTTGTATATTCCTATAGTTTCCCGTGACACTCGTGACACTAGTTCTTGGCACACACGTAGCGTATATTTTAGGTTTTTGGGGTGTATATATTATATAGACATGCTTATCGTTTGGTTCACGTACTTATGGTTTTACTTCATATCGTAGGCTATTATCATATTCATATCTGATTAAAAATTGGTAAATGTTGGAATGTTAGGCAACTGGGGAAGGTAACTCATAGTGTCATTCATGTTGGCTGGCCTAACCCCGCTGTTAGGCGCCATCGCGACCTAAATTAGGATTTTGGTCATTACAACGTGGTATCAGAGCTTTAGGTTCACATAGTCTCACGAGTCACGGGCAGACCCAGTAGAGTCTTGCGGATTGGTATGGAGACGTCTGTACTTACTTCAGGAGGTTATAGGGTGTTAAGAAACTCCTCTTTGTTCATATCCTATCGTGCAACCGATGATGTACTCATATTTGATCTTATACTCTCTCACGGATGGTGAGGACGCGTGCTTCTCATGTTCCTGATTCGGGAGAGGCTGCTACCCCCGCCGCTCGAGGCCGTGGTAGGGGCAGGGGTAAGGCACTTGCTCGAGGCAGGGGACGAGGGCGTCCCAGAGTCGTACTAGTTGCACCACTTGAGGATCCTATTATCGAGTAGCGGGATGAGTTGCCTCCCATTGCTCCTGGTCCAGCGGACTTTATGAAGGCGCCAAGCTTCCAGGAGGTCATGGGCCGCATGTTGAAATTCATGGGCACCATGTCCCAGGCAGGCGTACTTCCGGCAGATACTGCCACTTCCCAAGAGGAAGGGGGAGTTCAGACCCCTACCGCTCAGGACACCGGACATGTAGCAACACATCACACTCCGGGTACAACCCCCGTGGGTGGAGTTCATACTATAGTAGCACAGCCAGATCCCAGGCCAATTGCAGAGAACGACCAGTAGAAGATGCTGGATAGATGGACCCGGCTTCTCCCTCTAGTCTTCGGGGGTGAGCAGGGCGAGGATGCCCAGGATTTCATAGACATATGCAGGGACAGACTGCACAACATGAGGATCTTAGAGTCGCATGGGGTAGACTTCATTACATTTCAGCTTGAGGGTCGAGCTCGCCAATGGTGGCAGTCATATGCTCTTAGTAGGACAACGGATTCTTATCCAGTCACGTGGAGTCAGTTTACTCAGCTATTTCTGGATAGATACATTCCGTCGTCTAAGAGAGAGGAGCTTTAGAGTCAGTTTGAGAGGTTAGAGCAGGGGAAGATGTCCGTGACGGATTATGAGGCGAGGTTTTCAGAGTTATCCCGCCATGCTCTCATTATATTGCCCATTGATGCCGAGAGGGTGCGACGGTTAGTGGCAGGCTTACATCCAGGTATCAGGACATCTATGGCCAGAGAGGTAGAGATGGGTACCCCGTACCAGCTTGTAGTCGAGATAGATCGACGGGTTGAGGGTTACCGACTGCGGAGCAGGGAGCAGGGTCAGCAGGACAAGAGGGCCAGATCCTCAGGTGACTTCACTACTAATAATGTACTAAGTATGTAAGAAATGAAAATCAGTATATAATAGACATGAGAGAAACATGGAGTAAAAGGCTCGATATGTAAGTCTAAATAACTCTGTAAATAATGAAATACTTATAGTGTCATGCATATACGTATGAATGTCATGGCATGCATAGGTACATGTGTTCATTACATCATCAAGCCTCTAAGTGCATCCCACCATATCATCTCGGCCACTATGAGCAAATCATCAATGTATACCAGCTGATCAGGTGGTGGTGCGTATATAACGCCGTAACC